>CM065361.1:35849477-35894477 GCA_033032245.1 Poecilia picta | reverse complement strand
AAATTGGGATCATTATAAGTGTTAAGCTGATTAAGTTATACATTGATTAAACTGAGTAAATCTAACCTAAATTGAGGCCTATTTAATAAAATTAGGATCAGTTTAATATTTCAACATGCACTAAAGTTAAAGCTAAAATTAAAGATGTGAGCATTAAATTGAGAGATTGTTTTAGTAGTTTACTCTTATAAAATACCTATAGCATGTTTCATAGATAAAACTAAAGATTTTTACTACATATTTATAGGGAATTATTCCAGAATGCTAGTCTGAAAAAAGATGATGGGATTAAATGGGGAAGATTTTCAAAGATTGAAGAGCTAGAATCAGGGTTTGTAAGGCTTGGTGATGGGTAATCCATCTCAGACTCTGCTGCCAAGGTTTACAGAGATGGGATCTTTAAATCTGCCAAATGTGAGGAATGCATTACAATAAAATAGATGCAAGTTATTAATGCAAGAATCAGTTTGATGAAGATACAAACTAAAGCAATGAAAAGGGTTGGGGGAGTTTCAACACAAGTATTGATATATTTACGTGGCAAAATGGTATTAAAATGTGCCACTACCAATGATGTCTACTGTTCATGCAGGAGAGCCAGAAGACACCCAACAAAGACATCAATCTGATATGAGTGACCATCTCACAACCAATTGTCCATTTAGGACAGTAATTGGTTCTAAATGGACTCCAAGATGTTGGTACATGACCTGATGAGTTGCAAACACACAAGTGGCAAGAAATGGACTTTGAGGGTACCAATTACAGATCTGGCTTTGGCAAATAGCTGGCTATTGTACTGTTAAGACCTGTGTGTGGCACACCAAGAAAGAGCATCATGCAGTTTTGCATGGAAGTAGCAAAAAATGTCTTGGCTTCAGTTGATAACCGACTTTTCAGAGTGGGAATTGGACACAGACATTTTACTCCAATGGAAAAAGCACCAAGACAAGGCGTTGCTCCATGTCTCAGTCCACAGAACAGCTAATGCCCATATGCCAAAAGGTGGCAAACTTGAAAAATGCAAAGCAGAGTACAAGTGTCATGAATTGGATTGGGGTGCAGTGAGGAAGATGTCAGAGGACCAGGTTGAAAGATGGATGAAAAAGAGTTTCTTAATGAAAAAGCTATCCACAATAGTAAAACACTTTTGTTTTGGAACCAACAATAGTGTTTTACCATCCACTCAAACAGATGGTAAAGCTCTCACACTGGTAGCACTGGCTAACAAAGAACATATGATAAATGACTGACTGGAACTACAACTTAAAGGGCCCGATAAGGAACAAAGAACACAGGTGGGTTTCAATAAAGAGGGAGGATAACCAGGGAATGAGTCACACCTGGGAACAACCAAGGGGAGGACAGAACATGAAACTCACTACAGAAAACAAAAAACTAAAATCCCAACAAAAAGCACATCAGAAAAAATTGAGCAGTTTTATTTGCAAGGTGCTCTCCTTACAAATCTGTTTACAGATAAGTGAGCATGATCCCATAAGGGGAAAGAGAGTTTGAAGTAGATCAAGACTGAATTAAATGTTTCAAGTGTCATATTCAGAAATTAAAAACTGTTTATAACAGCAGAAATGCAATTTACTTTCAGTGATTTTATTTAAGGACCTATGTCTTCCCATACCCATTAGTAATACTTTGAATAGGCCACATTGCTGAAACAGTCACAACTACCGTGTATCATTTTGTTTCTGAACTCAGAAACAATGCTAATGCGAACAGAAACTAAAGAGGTTTTGGATTACATTAATAAATTGTGACAGAATATTGTCTGAAATTTATATTTAGTGTCCTCATGTGGATATAATTTCTCAACTTCATGTAAAACAAATTTTTTGTTTGGGCTGATTGGGACCAATTGCAAAAATCAAAGGATTTAATACAAGAGCTCAGGTCTTAGGAGGTTAAAGCTGGTAAGCAGACCTTTAATCTGAAGATTTCCTGAAATTAACATTCTTTCCTTTTGCGTTAGGAGTGGAGCTGGAAGATTGAAGACAGAATTCCAGTTTGTGTGCATGTTGTGTGTGTGAGGCTATTCCTCATAGAAGACTGGACTGCATTTCAGACTCCTGAGTCCTAGAGTCACCTTTCCCATGTGCTGTTCCTATAGGCGGAACCTGGGAAGGCTGATACGTACCGCGCCCCTGGTTTCAAAAACACGCTATCCGTTAACACCGCAAGGTGGAACTAGCATGCCCAGGAAGCAGAAGCGTTCTCCGTTGATTCTCTTGGTCTGGTCTGGGTTGAGTCCCAACAGTCTGCTTGGTGAGGAACCGACTCACCTTTGCCAAGCTAGGAAACATGAACTGTGCACCAGCAGATCTGCACCATGTTGTTACAGCTCCCCATGGCACAGTGCCACCTAGAGGAATGAACAAAAACAGCCATAGCAAGGTGTCACCACCCAGCCATCCTCCCAAGGAAAGAGAACCTGGACCTGCTGCAGCAAGCTACTGCCTTACAGGTCTCCAGGCAGCTGCTAGGATTCATCACCCCAGTATGAGTAAACAGTCATTCTAGTGCCATCATACACCGCAAGACCTCTAGAATGCTCAGGATTATGTGATCCAAACACATGACCACATTAACTTGCCCAAAGCTGCCACCATGGGATGTGTCCTCTATGATCAGCAGGCAGCAGTTCAACAAAATGCACCCCATTCTGAGTCATGGTGCCAATTTTCTATATGTTTCCAAGTTCATTTGAATTCATCCAGTTTAACAGCTGAGCTCATTCTGATCACAACAGTATATGGTTTGTTAAGGTTTTCAGCAAAAACAGTTGAATTACAAGCTACAATTTGAAGCCCCACTATGCAATGCATTCTGGGAAATGCTGAGACATTTTAAAGGTAATTTCTGATGTACTCACATTATTGGCACATAGCAGAAGCTCAGAGAGGAGATTTGAATCTGAGCTGTGATTTCTGTCTTAAAACCTGAGTTTGAAGACAAATCAAATAAAAAAAAAACACAATTTTGGAGTTGTTTTGAGTGAGCAATTCTTCAAATGAATGGAGGTCAATGGCAGCTGTGTGAAGGGAAGGAGCCACACCGACCAAACTTGGAGGGTATGTGAGGCGCCTTCCACATGTTCTCTGGGCCAAGATTGTCCCCCTACCATTTTTTGTTTATCTTGTTTGCTCTAATGTGCAAGTGGGTTTCATCCTATATCCCTAACCCTCCACTAGATGGCAGCATAGGACTGTCATTGAAAATTAAACTCCAAACAAGCCCAACGACATCAAAACCTAATCAAATGAAACAGACCGACAAATATCAATAATTTAAAAAACCACATTTATCTTATAACAAATTACGAATTTTATAATATTACAACTTTGCATGATATTAATTAAAGATATCAATGTATATATATTCAATCATGTTATTGTAATACACTGTAAGATTAATCACAGCCCATCTATTTGTAGAAGTATTTTTCATTTTGTGTTTTCATGTATTTGTATATATTTTCAAAGTGTACAGTTCCATGTTGTTTTATGATGCAATGCATGTGGCTGCCAGCAGGGGGCGTGCTGTAAACCCTTTCACTCTCTCCTACAGCATGAACATGGGACGCCTTCCAGGATTCATCTGTCTTTTTCTGTCTGTTTATAATCCTGATTGAGATACAAAATATTACAAAAACAGCATAGTGACATAATGACCACCAGGGGGCGACAAACATTGAGGCAGTACATCAGCCAAGTATTACATAAATACATTAAGGAGAACAAAAAGTGCAAATGTTAATAGCTTTAGTATTGGTGGAATTTTCAATAGTTTTGATATATTATTTGACCTCACTGCCAAAAATGGAAAGAAGGGTTTTTTTTATTAGTGTAACGACGTTTGTGCATGTGCCATTTAGCTAAGTATATAATAAGATTAATAATATACGTTTTTTTAGTTATTGGATAGTTAATGAAGCAAAGTAATAAATATTCAAAACAAATGGAGTCATACGGTTCAATAGAAGTGGAATTTACAATTAAAATACTTTTCCAAAATTGAACAGAGAAGAGGCCAAAATAAATCAAACATCTTCTGTGTTTCCTTCACAAAAGAGCAAATATTATCCATGTTATTGTTAAAATGTAGAAAAAGATCCCTGCACAGGCTGTTAGAGGCGACACACCACTTTAAAAATGTGTCAGAGATTAACCATGATCCAACCGCGATCCAGCGGATCACGGAAAATCTGGCCACCACAGTAAAACCGGCCCATCTGAGTCCAAAAATGCTCGATCTAACTGATGGCATAAAGGACTTGAAGATAACTTGTACTGAAGAAGAATTTAGATTATTTTAAGAAAACCTCTGGCTCAATCGTCTTCTCATGGATCTAACCCTAACACAGAGTCTTGACAGATGGCTGTTTGCTGTTCCCATTTTCTTGACACAATCCTGTTTGTAGAGCAAGTTTGCATCTGACTGAGTAGGAACAAATCTTATAAAGTTTGAGCAACTATAGATGTTTCACGAAAAAAACGTAATAAATAAGCGCTTAGCATGTGGATAAGGGTTTCACCAGCAGGATTTTCCCCAGTGTATTATAAGCCTGGCGGCCCGCCATGCTTTACTAGTCCCGCCGCCAAGCTAAGCATTGCTTGTTTATGTTTATAGGAAAATAAAATAAAATAAAAAATAAATATATATATATATATATATATATATATATATATATATAATATATATATATTAAAAAAAAAACATTCCCTTCTCACCCTCCGTGGGTGGTCTCTTTCATCCTCTGAACTCTGACCTCTACCAGAGGCCTGGGAGCTTGAGGTTCTGTGCAGTATCTTGGCTGTGCCTAGTGCTGCACATTTCTGGACTGAGATGTCTGATGTTGTTCCTGTTTTAGCCACTGCTCCAGTTTGGGGTTTCTGCCCCGAGGGCCCCAATGACCACAGGTACCATATATATATATATATATATATATATATATATATATATATATATATATATATATATATATATATATATATAGCTGGGCAGCAAGCGTCTCTTTTGTCTTAGCATTTCACTAGCAAAGTAGATTTATTGCTAAACGATAGGTTTATAATAGATAGGTTGACAGTTTATGCATTTAAACCCAACAGCGCGGACCAATCACACAGCTGCCGCCTCCCTTCATTCTAACTGGACTCAGGCTGACCTGTATGGATGTTTACATCAACCGATTGTGCGGAATTATGATCCTTTGCAGACTCTAGGTCAGAGTTTAAAACCCGCCTCGTTAGCTCTGGTTGCGCAGCTCAAGTGAACCACAGCAATAACTTGTAGTGAATTCAGAGGCACGTTGTGAAGTGATGTGAATGATTTATCTTTGTGAACGAACAATTATATACAGCGTTTCCATCTCAACACGCTGCCCAGCCTGTGGCTCTGTGTCTTCCCTGTAAAGTTTCTGTCTGGTCCGGTTGGCCAGAGCGTCTGTGGATAACGAGCAGCGCTAAGCTAACCTCATCATGCAGGTTCAGCCCGGAGAGGAGCTGTAACGCCCTCCGGTCTGTAACGCATCACGCTGATTTTATATTATTTTATTATTATTTTTAGTATTATTTTTCCAGTTACACGATGCATCAAATCATATCAAATGTGTTTTCTACTTAGAGTTAATACGCACATAGATCTGAGGAACTCGTCCCATAAACTCGAGCAACCAGAATAGTTTCTGTGATGATTATTAAAAACTCAACAG
Organism: Poecilia picta; assembly: GCA_033032245.1. Classification (NCBI taxonomy): domain Eukaryota; kingdom Metazoa; phylum Chordata; class Actinopteri; order Cyprinodontiformes; family Poeciliidae; genus Poecilia; species Poecilia picta. Next base: position 35,888,752 of record CM065361.1, on the reverse strand, counting down.
AGGTGAAATGGAAGAGCTACTAAAGCCACATTAGCAGCATTGAATTACATCTCCAGTTTGTTGCTCATCTCTGCTAGTGCAGCAGGTTACAGGGCTGGTCCAAGGCTGGATGGGGCCTGGAGCAGAATCTGACTTATGGGCCCCTTTTGTTTCTAAAATCATCAGCACCTCTAACAGCTTCTGTGTTAGATTTAGTGAAATATGGGAGAAATTTAATTGGCCAGCCTAAAAAGCAATAAGTTATAATCGCGGTTTACTAATTTGTATTCGTAAATTCAAAGATAAAACTCACAGCATCAGATTGTTGCTATGGTAGCAAAACAATCTAACTATGAATATTAGAGGGGGTCAGCAGGTTAAAGTTTAGAATAAAACATATTTAGTTCTAGAAACTATTTCAATAAGGCTTTTGCATTACACAGTTGATGTTGAAAACAAAACAATTGGTGAAAACCCAACTAGATTCAGTCTTCAATATGGCCATACTACATCAGACTCAGAGCAATACTAAGCGATACATATATCAGACATTGTTTTGAAAACTCAAATTTATTTGAACTCTGCAGTAGGTGTTTCATTTATACCCTTTCATCTACAGACAGAATATACACTTCACTTAATTTTTCTGTCTGTATTTTTATTTTAAACTCATGTAGAGGTCTTGAATTTTACTCTAAAGTTAAAATATCATGGGTTTCTGTTTGACTGGTCATCAATTTGTTCTGTAACTGAGACTGTAGATAAGAATAAGTTTATATCTGGCATCAACCTGAATTTATTATATTTGTCAAATACAACACATGCCGTCAGCATTACATTATGGCAGAGATGTTTTTATATTCTGACAGGACAACAGATTCAGCCTTAGTATACCAGAGTAAGGACAGGACCAGGGTTTGATTGCATGCTTTGTCTAATCAAAAGCACTAATTGTTTATGCTTTTAGATCTGTCTTTTCAGAAGCTGTAAATCTGTCCTATTCTAGCCACCTTCTCCTTTGGGCTGCACAGTGGCGCAGTTGGTAGAGCTGTTGCCTTGCAGCAAGAAGGCTCTGGGTTCAATTCCCGACCCCGGCCCTTCTGCATGGAGTTTGCATGTTGTCCCTGTGCATGCATGGGTTTTCTCCGGGTACTCCGGTTTCCTCCCACAGTCAAAAAACATGACTGTCAGGTTAATTGGCCTCTCCAAATTGTCCCTAGGTGTGAGTGTATGTTGTGTACTGCAGACTTCTGCCCAGGTCCCCTTTGAAAATGAGATCTAGATCTCAATGGGGTTCACCTGGTTAAATAAATAAATAAAGGAAATGATGGAAGACATCTAAAAATCTCCAAAACAGGAGGAGTGAAACCTGGAGAGACGGTATGATGAACCACAAAGTGAAAATATGGCTAATGCTCATTCTTGATTTAGGTAAACAGAACTGCAGGTGACTGGAACAGATCTCTCCTGATATTTGCTCATTAAAACTCAATATAACAATTTTCTACTGAAATTATATTATTAGACCAAACAAACATTGGAGTCACTTCTGCAACACAGTGTACATTTAATATTATAACTTACATCTAAGTACGACAGTTCTTCAGATAGAAAAACTTTTTGATAAATGGGTTGGCAATTATGTAAGATTAATCTTGTGGAACTATCTTAAAGTGTTCAAGGTGATGTAATTATAATTCATAAGAACCTTTCAACAAAAAGGCAATTCAAACAGTTTAAGAAGGGTTAAAATTTTCTAAGCTGGGGAGGCAAAATATTTCACAGAGGAACAAATTCAACAAACTTGCTAAAAGACTTGGCTAAAATTTAAGAAGTACACTTAAGTTGAAGATTTTATTACCTATGGCATAAACTCTGGCCATGACAACTGAAAGTTAGAGAAAATGAAAAAGAATCAAATGTGAAATTAAACTCCAACACTTTTATTTAATTCCAAATTATATACCTGTTTCAATTTAAATCGATAAGCTTGACATAAGACTTGTATACGATATAATCGGAAGCAAACTCCTGACAGGTTAAAGTACAACTTTTACAACAGAATTCTTATTTAGCCTTTAATAAATAAATAGACACATCATGATAGTCAGGATGAGTACTAAAATATTAAATTAAAGGGGAATCAGGAGAAGAAATTTTATGAAAGTTATGTTATAAACTGTTCAGGGAAAAGATTTCATCACAGACATTTGGGTAAGCTGTTCGCTCCTTGTCCACAATTCAGTTTTTAAACTTCCCTGGAGGATCAGCTAGCCCTCCAGCAAAGCTATTCTGAACATGTTTGTGAACCAGCAGTGGGAATAATCCTTGGTGGATCACTTGTTGGACCATGTGGAGCTTGTAAAGAGTTTTGCAATTCTTGGTTCAGTTCCAGTCATTTTTGCAGGTTCTTCCATTCTTTCTTATTAATCTTTACCCCCATGTCATTTTACAATAAAGGCCACACATCTGCACAATTCCCACTTTTATTTGCTTAATCTACACAAAACAGTGAAAATGTTCATGTTGAGTCTTGACTTGTATTAATGGTTACACAAAACAATGGAATAAACAGTCAAACTGCTAATCATAGGTATAACTAATTGATCCATTTGGATTTCTTTACATGGCACCAGACACCAAAATGAACTAAATTATTTCACAAGCCAATAAATAAATTGAATTTTATGAATCTATTAAAAAATCTGCTTGTATGTAAAAAAACTGAGAAACACACCATAGAATTTTACCACCATTTAAATAAATGTTTTTTTGTTATTCAGCAAAAAAATGGTTTATTTTTCTGTAGAAATTATGTTTCACACACTTTAGCACATAAAGTCATACGAAAAGTTATAGACTTTAAAGTTCTGCTTTTCTTACAAAAAGTTCTAACAATACTTTTTTACAAGAGAACCATAGCTATTGCTGTTTGATATGTTACACTTAAAAATATCATAAAATTCCATTTTGAATTGGAATCATAAAGTTATACATTCTGAAAAACATACAAACAATCCCAAAACAATGCATGTATTTTATTCAAGCACTTTGTTGTCATTTAGAAAGCAATTGAGATTAAAAGGAACAGTTTCCTAAAACCTGCAACAATAAAACAACATTTTTACATCTAAAAGTTAACAGTCCAGTACTTTGTTCCATATTTTCAGTACCAAGAAAATGTCTGGACTTGAGGAATGACAAAAACCAGGAGTATATGGTTAGTTTCTTAAACTAGGAACACTTTCACTATGTTTTTGTTCCTTAATTTTTTTATAGCAGTCTTTAATAGAAATAATTTTAACAGCTTGATTATTGATTTGCAGTCCAGCTTTAATGTTTATATGACTAATGAATGAAAAGATAAAGATCTTTGCAAAATTCACAACATGCATCTTAATACAATATTTGGTGTTGCGACAATTTTAAAAATTTATAAAATCAGAAATACTTTGAGTTTCATAGTTCTAAGAGTGCCATTTTTTCTTATTGTAGTGCCCCATGCTAAGAAACGCCTCTAAAACTGTGTAGTAGACGGGTTGAAGGAGGAACAGTCGGATTTCTGATTCTCTTCAGCTGTGATTAACAGTTTCAGTCAGTGATCCTGTTTCCCTGGAAGCACATAAATTATCTGAATCATTGCTTTTGTCTTACAGATGTCTTTGAGTCAGAAATTGTGAGAGGAAATGTCTTATGTGAGGATCATATTATATTAAACTGTGACACTGTGTCTAGTTACTGTATTATGTGATAAAGAGTTACATTGTACAGAACCTGGTGGCCGTTGTTCCAGGCATAAAGTGCTCTGTCTCTAGGATTGTAATCGAGCATGGACAAGTGGCTGTATTTGTTGGTCAGGGGAATGTCAATGTATTCGTAGGTGGAGGAGTTGGTGGAGAAGGCGTAGTACACCTTCGTTCCTCCGGAGTAGCCATTGGTGACATACAACGTTCCGCAGATCATGAAGGCCTCACCGGCACTTCGCTTCGGGTGGTTGGTGGTCCAACTGCGGATGATTTGAAGAGTGTTGGGATTTAATTTGCTGAGCACAATGTTGCCAGCATTTTGATTGGTTGCATAAACAGCCCAGAGCCCCCCCTCATCCACCATGAGGTCGATATCAGAGTGCCCACCCCAGGAGTAATGGTACATGTTATTGTAACCAGCAAAGTCAAGCTGGCGGGAGCGGCTGATGAGGGACGTGCCAAAGTCAAATTTGATTATGGTGTGACTCTGGAACTTGTTATAGTAAATGGATCCATTATAAACCACTTGGCCGGTGCCAGACCACGGATGAGGCAGGCGATGAGACGTGAAGTTATCTGTGGTCATGAAGTCGTACATGGACTGGTACTCCCTGACAAAGCGGTTGTTGTGATAACCATCCATGTACCAAACCTGTGGACAGAAAAAGCAGTTTAACAGTTTAGATTATCTTTAATAGCGTCATTAATTATTGACCAGGGTTTGGTGAAGAATCAACTTCAACATGAGTAAAATGCTTTGGTAGGTCGGATCCCTGAATGAACTTCATTTTTTATGCCAACTTTATTCAGTGTCTTTTGGATTAGCAACAGGAGATGAAATTAATACACTTGTCCAATGTATTGTGAATAATACATTGGACGTTAATTGTTCACAACTGGCCATTGAGATAAAGCCAATTTCAAAATTCAACACTCCACATTTCCAATGCTGAAAGATTCAAAGCAAGACAAAATGTCTTTTGTTGTTTTGGTGGTTTCTGACACTTACCCTGTTGTCTCCAACTGAAGCCAGCGGGTCGGTCATCCACGAGCCGAATCTGGACCCAGATGTTTTCATTGTAATAGGTTCTGATATTCCTGTAAGTTTCCCACAAGCTGTAAAAATGCAGAACTACATTTAGACATGGCACGATAAAATGTGGAAGAGATCAAATCCAGTAGGATGTTAACTTCAAAATCATCACATAGGTTTATTTAAATTAGAGGGCTTTTGATGCCTTATTGCTTCGTTTTACATGTTCGCCGTTTCTTTGTAATTATCTTTTAACCTTTAGGTCTGACATTCTGGTTAAGATTTAAAAGATCTTTTGATACTTCATCTTGCCCTCAAGGTGTCATTTTAGACCAGGACATTTACTTGCCATTTTCTTTTTTTCTTTTCCAGAATCTTGTCAGAATTAGCAATATTCTGTCAGGAATTATGCTGAAAAGGGAGTTAAGTTCTCTGTTTTTAAACCCAGACTTCAAGGATGCTGTTTTCATCCAAGAATGACTTCAGTTGACTTCAGTTAACAATGCCCAATTTCTCCAAGATTTTAAAGACAACAGGGAGCTTAGTGAGTGACCTAAAGTCATCACATATGGAGCAGAATACACAATGCTTCTTGATCAGTGGTGTCATGACAGCATGATTAAAGCTGCAGGTACAATCCCAATCTCCAAACTGGTATTTAGAATCTCAAACACACACAATGCCCAGGTATTGAAGGTCTTAAAAAAGATGAAGTGAGACTGGATCGATGGGAGATCCAGAAGGCTTCATATTTCATCCAAGAAAGATGAACTAACAGACTCAAAGAGGTCAATGACAGCAGAGCATGCATGTTGACATGTAGCATATAGAGGCTACATGTCAGTCTTTAACCAAGCAAAGAATGAACCTATGTGAAGAACCTCAAGGCTATTAGATCCCTTTAGCTTAAACCAGCTTACATAGCATCTACTACAATGTTTATGTTGTTGACAAAGATCTTTTATTTTGTTCTGCCCACATGACCAAAATCCACTACAGTCACTGGGTTAGTGTGTCTAAACTGAGTGAATGGGTCAGAAATGTCTCCAGAAGACAGAAGTTATTTTTGTGGTCCCAAAATGACAAAGTTAGAAGAAAACTGTATGGAAGAACTTTTCTGACATAATCTGAGAGCACACATTCTCACTTTGAAAGCAGGATTCACGTCTTTCTTCTCAAAATGTATAATGCTTGTACTCAAAAATTTTGCTTTTTTTCCAAGTACTCGCTGTGCTTCTCAAACATTTGTCCTTGCGGTGACACCTCGTCTCTGCTTGGCTAAATTCACTTGCAAACCACAAAACATGGATCCACAGAACCAACCATGTTACAATGTAGTCATGACAGGATGTCATATATATGTAGCTATATCTCTATACATTATTATGTTAAGTTGTAACACGGTTAGTTCTGTGGATCCATTTTCTTTGTTTGGGTGAAAAAATCTCCTATCCAAGATCGGCAGCAATTAGCCATCGGCAGCCGTTAGCCATCGTTAGCCATCGTTAGCCATCGGCGGCTGTGCTGGCAGATCTTTATTGTAACGAGGAGCAGAGAGCTGAGGTTGAAAACCTTAAGCCCAAATGTTTGTGAATGAAAAGAGATTCATGAAAAAACTAAAAGAATAAAATGAAAAGTCTAGATCTAAACTGAATATCTAAATATCCTTTCAGCTAGATAAATGATTCAGTTTTATTCATAAAAATAATGATATATAAAATGCTGATATGGTCATTGCCGCAGGACACTCTAATGCAAGTCTCAGCCACATCCTGGAATTGTGTGAACTTATGGTCATGTAACGCTAAATGCCAACAGCTCTGCTGGTCATTATAGTCACACAACTTTTATAAGATCTAGAGTGTGATCTGTAGTGTTGTAGTAAAAACCACCTAACCAGAGACCAAGACATGAAATCAAGTCCAAAACCAAAATTAATTGGGAAAGTTTTCAGATCCTTACATTACAAGACATCCCACCTGCGCTAGCTCATTAGCCAGCTAATCTGTCACAGGGCTCCAGACTGAAGCTATATTATTCACACAGCAGGTCTTGTCTTTGCATTCTTCTTCATGTTGCTAATTAAACCTGATCTGCGTGAACATTTTACATCCCCACAGCGTTGCTGTGACACAGCAGTGCTCAGTTTATGAAAATAATTATGGACGGAGAGTTTTACACCTTTTTCAGCAGGTTGGGATTCTGTTACTGGAAGCCAACAGTATCATCAAAAGATCACAGCATAAAGAAGTTAATAAAAACTAATTGTTTTTACAGTCACTTGTAACATGATGTGCTTTACTGAGAAATCTTTCATAAATATATAATCATAATTTTCTGTCAGTGCTATCCTGATTTACCGCATCTGCTTTTTTCTGACAGTATTATGATGAATGCCTCACGTCAAGAGTTTTCAAAGCATCTGCCATCTGAAATGTGGCATTTTATTTATTTTTACTCATGTTATTAGATACACAGGTTGGAAGTGGCACAGGTTGGATGTTTTCAAACTGCCGTGAAAATGTGGGTTACATGAGTAAAAAAGGCAGATTTGAGTCACGTTTCCCTGCTGTGTGAATAAAACCCAATTAGTTAACTACTGCCACAATATTTAGGGAAACTCACACCTACAGACCAACAACTTCTGTCCAAATAGTCTTGAGACCACGTTTCACAGTGGGCTGAGAGTGTTCCCGTTTGTCTACACACCAAGCCTCTGCATGCAGGCGCGCAGACGGTTCTCCAGGTCCACAACCCGGCTGTGGACCTCCTGGTAGTCCAGTCCTCCCAGTTGTTCCTGCAGAGATCCCAGCAGCTCCGTCACGTTGGCTGCTTCCTCTTTAAACTGTCGGACCAGCAGAGCATCTGCCTTATAGGCTTCCAGAACCGGGATGAGAGGACGCAGCTCCTCCATCTTGGCTTTAATGGACTGAGAGAAAAATAAAAGAAACTTTTAAAAGTGTTTTCATAATTAATGAATTTGATCAAAGTCGCATAAGAACTCTGGCCATCCATCCATCCATCCATTTTCTTCCGCTTATCCGGGATCGGGTCGCGGGGGCAGCAGCTTCAGAAGGGAGGCCCAGACTTCCCTCTCCCCAGCCACTTCTTCCAGCTCCTCCGGGGGTACCCCAAGGCGTTCCCAGGCCAGCCGAGAGACATAGTCCCTCCAGCGTGTCCTGGGTCTTCCTCGGGGCCTCCTCCCGGTGGGACGAGCCCGGAACACCTCACCAGGGAGGCGTCCAGGAGGCATCCTGACCAGATGCCCGAGCCTCAACTGGCTCCTCTCGACGTGGAGGAGCAGCAGAGCCGTTGCTCGGTCATCTGGGAGGGACTCAAAGTAGAGCCACTTTGAGTCCCTCCCGGATGACCGAGCTTCTCACCCTATCTCTAAGGGAGAGCCCGGCCACCCTGCGGAGGAAACCCATTTCGGCCGCTTGTATCCGTGATCTCGTTCTTTCGGTCATGACCCAAAGCTCATGACCATAGATGAGGGTGGGAACGTAGATCGACCGGTAAATCGAGAGCTTTGCCTTTTGACTCAGCTCTCTCTTCACCACGACGGACCAGTACAGCGCCCGCTTCACAGCAGACGCCGCCCCAATCTGCCTGTCGATCTCCCGCTCCCTTCTTCCCTCATTCGTGAACAAGATCCCCAGATACTTAAACTCCTCCACTTGAGGCAGGACGACCCCCCTGACCCGGAGAAGGACCTCTACCCTTTTCCGGCTCAAGACCATGGCCTCGGATTTGGAGGCACTGAGCCTCATCCCGGCCGCTTCACACTCGGCCGCGAACCGTTTCAGCGAGAGCCGCAGATCACGATCTGATGAAGCCATCAGGACCACATCATCCGCAAAAAGCAGAGATGCGATCCTAAGGCCACCAAAACGGATCCCCTCAACACCTCGGCTGCGCCTAGAAATTCTGTCCATGAAAGTAATGAACAGAATCGGTGACAAAGGGCAGCCTTGGCGGAGTCCAACTCTCACCGGAAACGAGCCCGACTTACTGCCGGCAATGCGGACCAGACTCTGACACCGGTCATACAGGGACCTGACAGCCCGTATCAAAGGGCCCGGTGCCCCATACTCCCGGAGAACCCCCCACAAGTCCCCCCGAGGGACACGGTCGAACGCCTTCTCCAAGTCCACAAAACACATGTAGACTGGTTGGGCGAACTCCCATGCACCCTCCAGGACCCTGCTGAGGGTGTAGAGCTGGTCCAGTGTTCCACGACCAGGACGAAAACCACACTGCTCTTCCTGAATCCGAGGTTCGACTATCCGACGGACCCTCCTCTCCAGGACCCCTGAATAGACCTTTCCAGGGAGGCTTAAGAGTGTGACCCCTCTGTAATTGGAGCACACCCTCCGGTCCCCCTTTTTAAACAGGGGGACCACCACCCCGGTCTGCCAATCCAGAGGAACTGCCCTCGATGTCCATGCGATATTGCAGAGTCGCGTGAGCCAACACAACCCTACAACATCCAGAGCCTTAAGGAACTCCGGGCGGATCTCATCCACCCCCGGGGCCCTGAGGCCACCGAGTAGTCTTTTGACCATTTCGGCGACCTCGTCCCCAGAGATTGGAGAGCCCAACCCAGAGTCCACAGGCTCAGCTTCTTCAACAGAAGGCATGTTGGTGGGATTGAGGAGGTCTTCGAAGTATTCCGCCCACCGACCCACAACGTCCCGAGTTGAGGTCAGCAGCACACCATCCCCACTATAAACAGTGTTGGTGCTGCACTGCTTCCCCCCCCTGAGACGCCGGATGGTGGACCAGAATCGCCTCGAAGCCGTACGGAAGTCTTTCTCCATGGCCTCTCCAAACTCCTCCCACGCCCGAGTTTTGGCCTCAGCGACCCGAGCCGCATGCCGCTTCGCCCCCCGGTACCCATCAGCTGCTTCCGGAGTCCCACAGGCCCAAAAGACCCCATAGGACTCCTTCTTCAGCTTGACAGCATCCCTCACCGAAGGTGTCCACCAACGGGTTCGGGGGTTGCCGCCGCAACAGGCACCAACGACCTTGCGGCCACAGCTCCGATAAGCCGCCTCGGCGATGGAGGCACAGAACATGGTCCACTCAGACTCAATGTCCCCTACCTCCCCCAGAACGTGTTCAAAGTTCTGCCGGAGGTGGGAGTTGAAGCTCCGTCTCACAGGGGACTCCGCCAGACGTTCCCAGCAGACCCTCACTACACGTTTGGGCCTGCCAGGTCTTACCGGTTTCCTCCCCCACCACCGGAGCCAACTCACCACCAGGTAGTGGTCAGTGGAGAGCTCCGCCCCTCTCTTCACCCGAGTGTCCAAGACATACGGCCGCAGATCCGATGAAACGACGACAAAATCGATCATCGAACTGTGGCCTAGGATGTCCTGGTGCCAAGTGCACGTATGGACACCCTTATGCTTGAACATGGTGTTCGTGATGGACAGACCGTGACGAGCACAGAAGTCCAACAACAGAACACGACTTGAGTTCAGATCAGGGGGGCCGTTCCTCCCTACCACGCCCCTCCAGGTCTCACTGTCATTGCCCACGTGAGCGTTGAAGTCCCCCAGCAGAACAAGGGAGTCCCCAGGAGGGGCATCTCCAGTACCCCCTCTAAGGACTCCAAGAAGGGTGGGTAATCTGAACTGTTGTTCGGCCCGTAAGCACAGACAACAGTCAGAACCCGTCCCCCCACCCGTAGGCGGAGGGAGGCTACCCTCTCGTTCACCGGGGTGAACCCCAACGTACAGGCGCCAAGATGGGGGGCAACAAGTATGCCCACTCCTGCCCGGCGCCTCTCGCCATGGACAACTCCAGAGTGGAAGTACATCCAGCCCGTCTCAAGGAGACGGTTCCAGAACCAGAGTCCAGCCCGTCTCAAGGAGACGGTTCCGGAACCAGAGCCATGCGTCGAGGTGAGGCCGACTATTTCTAGCCGAAACCTCTCAGCCTCGCACACCAGCTCCGGCTCCTTCCCCACCAAAGAGGTGACGTTCCACGTCCCAAGAGCTTCTGCAGCCGGGGATCAGACCGCCAGGGTCCCCTCCCTCGGCCGCCGCCCGTAACACACAGCACTCGACCCCTTTGGCCCCTCCGACAGGTGGTGAGCCCATTGGAAGGGGAACCACGTCTCCTCTTCGGGCTGAGCCCGGCCGGGCTCCGTGGTTAAAAGCCCGGCCACCAGGCGCTCGCCATCGTGCCCCACCTCCAGGCCTGGCTCCAGAGTGGGACCCCGGTGACCCGCGTCCGGGCGAGGGAACGCCAAATTCAAAGTTTGTGTCCATCATGAAGGGGTCTTCAGGGTTAGGGTTGCCAGGTAAGAACTCTGAAATTGGACCTATATGTACTTATGATATAGATCGGTTGATCATCAGTCGATGTAACCTTCAGTGCGTAGGCACGAATATACTTTTCTATTTTAATAATTTTACAGGCTAATAAAATAATTTACAATCATCTCTTCATCCGATGCGATTCCTGCGTGGAGCTTTGTGGCATCTGCTGGTGGAGGTTTTATTTTTAGCACACCGTCTCCATATGTCTTACTGCATCAACCTGCTGCATTTTTACTTTCTGAAAGCTTAATTTCTCATCGGCCTTGAAAGATGCAGCTACATCTTCATTTTTCCTATAATTGTGAACAAAATAGGAAGAAATAATTTTACTGAATTGTCCTTTACAGGTTAAATTTGAATTCCTTTTTGATATAAGAATTCTCACTGGAGTTAGAGCCAGGAAGTTAGAGCACATAACACCAGTTCTACATCACCCAGATCTACAGTCCTACACCTGTAGCTCAGAGAACAGACTGTAAAATCCTGTTAGTTTATAAATCACTGAACGGTTTGGCACCACAACACATTAAAGATCTGCTGCTGTTCTATCAACCTTCCAGACCCTCAAGTTCTGGTTCTGCTTTGCAGCAGAACCAAACATGGAGAAGCAGCATTCAACTTCTATGCACCACAAATCTGGACCAAACTTCCAGAAAACTGTAAAACAGCTGAAACACAGAGCTCCTTTAAATCCAGACTAAAACCCTGCTGGTTGGAGTTGCTATGGAAACATAATCAGTTATGAATTTAATGATGTCATTGACTGAATGTGACGTTTTGATTGTTGCTGCATGTGATGGCTGCAGTAACAGCCACACAAATGTGGTAACATTCACTCACCACACGCAACAGGTTCACATTCACTTATATTTGGGTTTCTTTAAATCTAGGATTTAATTTACAGAATAACTGGTTTTGTTTAGAGGGCAACACATCACATTGTATTCTAGAATAAGTGCGCACATTTTAGTTTACATTGTTTGTTTTGCTTGCTTTAACCTTTGTTTTCTGAGTTTCCTCAGTGCTGCTGCTCCAATCCTTCAGGAGAGCAGAGAGGTGGAGAAGGGGTGGAGTCAGCCAGCTGAGACTGCAAATTGGTTCATACCACTACTCATCATCCAGAGGGGGGAATGGGATTTTTCTGTTAGTTTCGTTAGGTTTTTGTGCATTTTCCCCTTTGTGTTTTGTATGTGGCCTGATCAGCCAGTATTTAAGTTTCTCCTTGTGTCTTTGTTTGTTAGGTCTGTTTGTTTGAGTTAGTCTGAGTTGATGTTTGTTACTTTGACCTCTTTTATGGGCCCAAATTTTGTCATTTTTTTCTATTATTTACCCAAGTTTTGTTTGGGTTAAATAAAAAACAATTATTTTTTACTTTAAACCTGTGCCTGACTCCTCCTTGACTGCTCGGTCCATCACACTGCATGACTTTGTGATGTGAAGCTCTTTGAAATGGGCTGTACAGATACTATTTGATTGGTTCATATATAAAAACAGATTTTAGGAAAACCCTGTCCTAGTGCCCTCAATGCTGACCAGTAATTTGTCTTAGACTCAGCATATCTCAGAGATCTGACCATCTTACTGTGAATAAATTGCTTTAATAATGGTAGTGAGTCATTTTTGAGCCTTTTTCTCCTAATTTAGCGACTCGCCTACATTAACACACATCTCATTCACCAACTCATTTTGTCACTGTGATGAAGTTGTAGTACACTGACGATATGCTAGCTAATGCTCAAAAGTGAGATTAATGCAGGTAACCATGGCAACCAGTGGCCTCCACGGCTCTTTCCGCAGTCTTTCTGCTGTGTTTACAAACCAATAATAGATTGATAAATACTTTAGTTATCCCAAAGAGGGAAACTTACATATTCAATAGCAGCAACAGTCATGCAGTGAATAATAAAAAGACTAAAATAAAATAGACACACATGAAAAGTACCATGCTACACATATGAACCACATACGGTGTCAGAGAATAAGACGAGCAATTCCTCTGGGTTAGCATTAGCATTAGCGTGTGCTGCTGCTTCTCTGGTCGTCCTGCTGGATTATCACGTCTGATTCAGATAATTGACTTACAAGATTCAGTGAAGTCCAATAAAAACCTTTGATTTACATCTCACCTTTACAAGTAAGAACAGGAAAACCATGCAATGAGCCAGAAGTGACTGAGTTTATCAAAACATTAACATTTCATGCCATCAATTGATTGCTGTGATTTCAAAGTTAAAGCCGCTTCACTGGTTAGTCATTGACAAGCTTTGGTACCTTGTACTGCCTGGCAATGTTGCTCTCGTGACCCTCCTCAACTTGTTTGAATTTGTTTTCAAGACTTTTCAGCTGCACCTCCATCTTCTCAACAAACTGCATGTCCCTCTGTGTCCGTTGGTCAAGAACCTCAATGGACTGACTCATGTTTTGAACCTGCATAGAAGAAAAGCAATAAATGGTATTTTATAGAAACCATCAGTGTAATCACTTACAAAACTGCATTTTAATTCTAGTTTTATGATTAATGTCACTGTCTATGGTCTTAATTTCCCCAATAATGCTTCTTTCGACTGTGTTTTGTTTCCTTTAGCTGTCAGCAGCACTGACTCAGAATATCTGAGTTAAGATATTTACTCAGATAAATATATTTATATCTGATATTGAAAATGTATCAAATACATTTTCTCTCAGCTTCTCATGGAAATAAGTCAGGAAAACAACTGCAGAGCATGAGCTGTGTTTGGATGCACAGCTCTCCGTCTCTCGACTGATCAAAGCAATTCAAGGTGCATTTTCTGACATGTGTGTACCGTTTAATCTTTTAGGTCAGTGGAACCCAAAGTTCTGCATACATCCTGCATGGTTTAGTTCTCCCTGGTTTAACGTACCTGGATCCAATGATGCTCATTAGCAGAACGCCGACCTGCTGAGGAGGAAGTTCCTGCCTCCCGGGAGAAACTAAAACATGCCGACTGTGGTCACCCTGCTTGAGGTCATTCTGTGTCATCTCAACCCAAAATGCATAATTCATAGCGACTTAACCTTAAACGCAAGGATCTGTCAGGGAAACGACGATGCATAAATACACACAGGGGCAATCAAGAAAGTGAAAAGCAGCTGGAATCGGTGAGAGGAGAAGGATGACATACGAAGGCTAAATAGTCAAATACAAACAAGAAAACTTCAGCTCCAAAATTAGTTAAAAAAATAAAACAGATGGGCTAGAGAAAGATATACACCGTGATAATTCTGGATTAAGACAATGAATGTCATGGTTTTGCTCAGATGTCTGACTCACAAATGCTCTCAGGAGAATAATTGGATGTAAAAGGTTTATTGAAAAGAATTATTCTTGTTGGGTTCTTGATCCTGGACGCTAGAGACCTGGGACTGGAAGTTCACTGGGACAGAGGGAGAGGTGAATGGAATGAGAGAACGTCGAGTCTTGAAGAGCGTAGATCTTACTGCTGTAGATGCCAAATAGACAGATTGCTGAGTGGAGGCTGGAGGCAGACGACATGACGTCTCCTTGGCCAGGATGGTGGAAACGCTGCAGCGATGAGCCGTGCTGCTTCTTGGGTCATAGGTAGTTTGGTTGTACATCAGCTGAGAGTAGCATCTGAGGAGAGTGTCAAAGAGACAAAACAATTGCTGCACTTCCAAGACACTAAAAAAAAATCCTAATTTCAAATGAAAGAAAATCAAAGTGAGAAACAGCAGATTAAAGCAGGATTTTCAAATATCCTAGCTTAAAGCTGTAACATTAGTTACCATGGTGATTTATTCAGTGAAGCTAGCCTGCTCCAAACCAAGGTGACAACATGCTAATAGCTATGCTAACCGCTAGGCTAACAGTTATACCACAGGTGTCAAACTCCAGTCTTCCGCTGCCCTGCAACCTTTAGATGTTTCTCTGCTGAACCACCTGAACCGAATAATCAACTCATTAAGGTTCTGGACAGCCGGTCCACACCAGGAGGAGGAAATGAAGTTGTTTCATTCCAGTGTTTTTACTTGAGGCTCATCTAAAACCTGAAGGACAGCAGAGGACTGGAGTCTGACACCCTGAGCTGTACTAACAGCCAGGTTTAGTTAAGCCTGCAGCCTCATCTCTTCAGTCAGAAATCAGTGAGTTTTGTCCCTGATTCTCTTTTTTCTTTTATTTTCCTGTTTTATCTTCAGACGGGTTCTGACTGTTGTCTGTGCTTACAGGCCAAACAGCAGTTCAGATTACCCATCCTTCTTGGAGTCCTTAGAGGGGGTACTGGAGATGCCCCCCCTGGTTACTCCCTTGTTCTACTGGGGGACTTCGACGCTCATGTGGGCAATGAGACCAGGAGGGGTGTTGTGGGGAGGAACGGCCCCCCCGATCTGAACTTGAGTGGATCTTTGTCGGATCTGCGGCCGTATGTCTTGGACACCTGGGTGAAGAGAGATGGAGCTGTCCACTGTCCACTGACCACTACCTGGTGGTGAGTTGGCTCCGGTGGTGGGGGAGGAAGCCGGTCAGATCTGGCAGGCCCAAACGTGTAGTGAGGGTCTGCTGGGAACGTCTGGCGGAGTCCCCTGTGAGACGGAGCTTTAAACGATTCTGTTCATTGCTTTCATGGACAGAATTTCTAGGCGCAGCCGAGGTGTTGAGGAGATCCGTTTTGGTGGCCTTAGGATCGCATCTCTGCTTTTTGCGGATGATGTGGTCCTGATGGCTTCATCAGATCGTGATCTGTGGCTCTCGCTGAAACGGTTCGCGGCCGAGTGTGAAGCGGCCGGGATGAGGCTCAGTGCCTCCAAATCCGAGGCCATGGTCTTGAGCCGGAAAAGGGTAGAGTGCCTTCTCTGGGTCAGGGGGGTCGTCCTGCCTCAAGTGGAGGAGTTTAAGTATCTGGGGATCTTGTTCACGAATGAGGGAAGAAGGAGATCGACAGGCGGATTGGGGCGGCGTCTGCCGTGAAGCGGCGCTGTACCGGTCCGTCATGGTGAAGAGAAGCTGAGTCAAAAAGCGAAGCTCTCGATTTACCGGTCGATCTACGTTCCCACCCTCATCTATGGTCTTTGGGTCATGACTGAAAGAACGAGATCACGGATACAAGCGGCTGAAATGTGTTTCCTCCTCAGGGTGGCTGGTTTCTCCCTTAGAGAGAGAAGCTCAGTCATCAGGGAGGGACTCAGAGTAGAGCTGCTGCTCCTCCACGTCCAGAGGAGACAGTTGAGACATCTGGTCAGGATGGACGGCTCCCTGGTGAGGAGTTCAGGGGGTGGAGGGGAGACCAAGGACACGCTGGAGGGACAATGTCTCTCTGCTGGGAACGCCTTGGGGTTCCTGGAGGAGCTGGAAGAGGCTGGGGAGGGAAGTCTGGGCCTCCTGAAGCTGCTCCCCCCACAACCCAACCTGGATAAGCGGAAGAAAATGGATTGACAGTTTATTAGTCATTTGCAAATTATAGTTAACATTTTATCCACTTTTATTTTCTAGATGATGTATTAAATCTTGACCTGTCATGTTCATTTTGTATAAATTTCTACAAGATGGAACAAAAAAGGGCAACATGATTGAATCTGCTGTCATAATTTTGACTTAATTTATTACATTAAAGTTGTTTATTTGAGCAAATGCTAGATAACACTTTTATAGTTCAGAATGGTTTGTAAATATACATTTTTGGCTAGTTTTGCTTTAATCGATCTGCTATTGCAGCAGCAGTTTTTTTACTTTATTATGATCAGCGTCAACTGCTGAGTCGGTTTGATCTGAACAGATGAAATCAGGATAAACTGATGGAGCCAAGCCTGGGTTCACCTCTGATCCCGATTCCTGAATCTTGGTTTGGTGAAACTAAGTTAAGTTGGGTTCAAAAGACCTCACATGGGTTTGATAAAAAAAAAATTATTGTGACATATTGCATACACGTTCTAGTATTTTTTTGAAGTATGACTTGAGTATCAAGGTCGTCATAGTTTTAATGTAACAGCAGATATCAATAGCGAGCAATAAATGAGATAACAGGTAATGAACCTTGGCGTGGAAAGCTTCATCTAGCCATCGCTGGCTTAACGTCCACAGAGATTTCAGATAAGGTGCTCAAGTCCAGTCTTCCAGAGCTACCGTCCTGCACCTTTTAGATGCATCCTTCTTCCAATAGACCAGGATCAAATGGCTGAATTCCCTTATCAGCAGCCATTCAGCTCTGAACAGACCTGGTAACTACACTTTCATTTGATTCAGGTGTGTTGGAGCAGGGAAGCATCTGAAAGCTGCAGGGTGGTAGCTCTGAAGGACTTTGGCACCCCACCCCAGAGAAACATGGGGCTAAGGTTTCACCATCTGTAAGGAGGGATACACTGCAGCTGATCACTGATGAGCGGAGAACCAGCCCTATGGTGCCCTCTGGTGGAGATCCAGATAAAATTCATATCCAATTCTGGGTGACTGAAGATCTTCTGGAGACAGTCAGAAGGATAATACCGTTCCACTAGATGGTGGAGGTCCAGAGGGAAGTTGGTCCACAGGATTGAAGTTTCAGGATGGAGGTGCCAGCGCAGACAATGGTTCTTTGTTTCAGGATGGAGGTGCAGCGTTTGACGGTGGACAGGCAGGTGGTTGTAATATGATTTGCAGGTAAGTGGTTCTCAGGAGGAGCAGCAAAGAAGGCATGGGATGGAGAGAAAGGTGTCAGGAATCTTAGAAGCTAATAGATGAAGAGAAGCCATAGACGAGTGCTAAAAGAAGCTGCAGAGGTAAAACCTCACAAAGAGCTCAGAGAACCAGTTACCGCCTTAAAGTGAGTTGGCCGTCTGTCACTGGGAAAAACGCCTCCTGGTTGATCAGTAGGAAGCTACATCCTGCAGATGAAGCAAAAACCCTCCTGCCCTGAAGACCCAACACATTCATCACGGTGCCTTTCCCTGTAAACACTCTCAAGACAGAGCAGCCACTGTGATCTTGAAAAGACCATTTTCCCATACTCATATTTTGAAAATGGTGAAAAATGTTCTTGCCCCATTTGTTCCAGCTTAAAAACTTAAATCATTCTAGTAAAACAGCTGACCTGACATTTTCATCTTAATCATCATGATTTTTTCTTTATATTTATAAAAAGAAATAAATATACTGTAATTAAATAAATACTTATTTATTTATTTAATTGTTCCCAGGATTGTTCCCAGGAACTGGGAGTGGAGTAGCTCCTGGGAACCATCAAAAGCTTTGGGTTTGCAGAGCTCAGATTGACGCAGGACACATTGCTCTAAAGGTTCAGCAAGATAAAGAAATGACAGATCATTGAGCCTTTTAAAAAGTAAAAATATTAAAAACAATTCTAAAAGGAGCAGCATGTGAATGGAATGCAAAATCAAAGACAGAAATCCCATTGCAGGATCATCTTAGACTGGTAGCCAATGGTGCTTTGAACAGTTGTGGGCCGGCGGTCGCGCAGAGTGAAAATGCAACACATGCCTCAAAGCGACCATCACAAGGTCAGGTCCCGCTTGTTGACCTTTGCCACATGTCTTCCCCTCTCACAGCCCACTTTCCTGTCTAATCACTAGTAAATACAGAAAACCTGCCAGTCATGAAAGGAGTTTTGAGCGTGTCAGCGAGCGCTTATTCAGTTTCCATATAATCAAGAGTGTAGAACCATAAACAGAAACATTTCTAAAGACCAATTTTTGGGAGGGGGTCGGAAAAGTTACAGTAAAATGTAACGTAAAATGTGGTTTAAACTGTTTTTAAACCACATTCAAGCTGCAGGACCAAAAATGACTAGTAATGCACATCAAATGTTTCTCTCAATACGCAACCTGCAGAGAAATAAAACTGAAACTCCAATGTTGCTTCTTTACAAGTTTTGTTCAGTCAGACTGATCGAATCTCTGCTGCACCTTTACAACATTTTAAGGTTCTAAATAAAAATGGTTTGATGAGTAACTGCTCTTAGCAAAATTCCTCATAAACATTGATTTATTGAAATGGCTCCCAATACAAGTTATGGGCTGTTTAAATTATAACTTAAGTTGCTTTATTTTTAAGCCTTTTTTAATTATGGCATGTTCTGGATGACGGAAAACAAATACGTAGATAGACATTAATATCTGGGAGTATCATAACACTGAAAGCACCAGGGTTTATATAGAACAATATTCATATTTTATGTTGTGCTTTTAAAGGCTCTACGTTGAAGACAGTGAGAAATAAAGGTAGCTTTCATTTTTTTCTATCCGTTTTCCACTCCCACTCTGAGCTGGTCCACTTGCTCAGCCGCTCCTCCCGTTTCAAACTCTTCTAATTAATTAGAAGTTAAAGAGTTAATTATGAAGGAGATGTTTGACAAAAAAGTCAGTGAACTGATTTCACTGAACTATGAAATCAGTTCAGCAGTTTAGCTAATGAGGCATATTATCATGACTCAGCCAAAGTAAAACAAACTGCAGTCTGATCTTTATTGTTAATGTGTTTCTTCTTATTGAGCAGTGAAAGTAAATAAGGGTAAGGGGTTGGGGTAAGTGTATTTTGCTTAAAGTATTTACTTACTGGCAATTTTTTTATTAGTGCTGCAGAGCAGCAGCTAGCAGCGAGCACCTAGCAGCTAGCTCCAACGGAGCCAGTGCCTTCAGCTGTTGCTCCTCCTTCAAGTTGGACTGAACCATTGTTCTAACAATAGTGGGGGGGACCTAAAAATTAATTATTTTTTATCTGGGATAAATGGCAGATTTATTTCGTTTTTTGTTTCTTTTGCCTTTTCATATTGATGAAAACGTTAAATGAAAACGTTTCTTCAATGATTTTCATTTTGGGGGGGGACAATTCTAGACTATTCCAAGATTGGGGGGTCTGGACCCCCTGGGATTTACGCCTATGCATATAATGATGCAGTTTAATACACATTCATGTTGTTCAATACAGAAAAGAAAAACAGCATAAAAACTGAGATGAATTGCATCAAACAAATTAAAGTTCCATCAGCAGCAGCACCACAGATTTTTGTCCAACTTGTATCTTCCCACTTGTCCTTCTAATTAGACCCGTCTGCTTGGAGAGCCTTCAGTAAATCCACCAAGTCCAGTGACTGAATTTATTTGAATTTCCATATTGAAGAGGATTGTGTGATTTGGGTTTTAATGCTTTTAGTTTCAAATATGCAATATTACATCATGGAAGACAGCAATTTATTCATCATATGGGAAACTCAAGTATCCTGTAGCATCCATAAAGGTTATGCATACAAATGATCAAGTGATCAAAATGTTAATATGACCCCAGTGCAAAAAGTGTCCTTGTCAGGATAAGTGACTCCATGGGAACAAACACACTGAATCCTGTCGTATGGAATAGAAGGGCCATTATTAGCATCAAGCTAATAATCCAACATCTGTTACTGACAGCAATGCTATGAGCAGCTGGTTTTAGCTTAATTTTCAGTGGTTTTACCTTCTCCAGCAGTTGTCTGAGTTGTTTGGTTCGAGCGTCTCTGGAGCACACCGTCTGCTGTGGAGCCACCACCGTGCAAACACATCTTCCCTCAGAGTCCTGAGCCGAGCTGTAGACCTGCCATCCCTCCTCCGGGGGCGAAGGACCCGCCTGAACAAAGCAACCAGCATCAGGGAATTCTGCTTCAGTCGCTCAGTTCCCTTTAAAATTCAGATTGAAACTGAACTAAAATAAATCGGTACTACAGAAATGTATTGGCATTTTCAACAATGCATAAAATCATTGATAAATTAAGAGAGTGTAAGTTGGAAACTCGTACATAAGACTTAACTGTTGAGTTGAATAAACTGAAAACAGCTTTTGTAAAGCAGGAGGAGGAAGTGACACGTCTGAGGGGGATTTCCTCCAAGAAGCTACTGGCAGATGATCTCAGATGGAAGCCAGGAAAGTTTAAAACAGAAAAGAACCGACAGGGGTGTAGGTGGAGCAAGGTTTGGACGTGGCCCACATGGGGAGGCCCTGGTCCTCTGTGCAGCCGTCACAGGCTCGAGTCCCAGCCTGGTGGACCCTCCCTCTCTCTCTCTGCCTACTTTCCTGTCCTCACACTTTCAAATAAAGGCCATTAGAGTCAAAAAACTTTTTTAAAAAAGATGGTAGCATTGAGAAACCAGCGGAACTCCAACAAACTGGAATCAATGCAGAGGTTCAGAGGTAGACAGAACCTCCTGAGGTATTTTACCAAGAACAGATATAGTCTTTCACTATTGTATTTTTTTATGTTACGTAGAACACATTTGTTAAAATAATTATCTACTTTGTTTTCTTACATTCTAAAAATGAACACAACTTAAACTGTATTAAAGCACAAGACAACGACACACAGATTTTGGACCGACTCCAGGAAAGACACATGAAACTGGAGCCGTTGTTCACGTACCTTAGGCAACGTTTATTCATCAAGACCCAAATCTGCTTTACTCCCCAAATTCAACCCAGATCCAATTTGAACGGCTGATTCAAATCTTTTCACCCCAATAAATCCGATCAGTTTCCCTTCCATAAACTGTCTGGACATTCTCAGTTTGCAGGATGAACGTCGCATTTTATCCGACGTGCGTCATAATTCTGTAGTAGAAGAATCCAGACAGAATCTAAACGTCTGAAAATGATACCAATGAAGTGATGAAAGCAGTCCGAGTCAGTGAATGCATCACATCACAACCACACCAATCCTGGTTGGACTCCACATCCAAACAGAACCGGACCAGAAGCTGCAGCCAAAGCTGCACTAAAGGCTGTAACTGTTAGCTTTCTTTCAGCTTCCTTCGTCTGCTGACCGCGTCACTCAACAACTTTTAAACACACCCAGAGACGGCTGCCATCTTTACTCCGGTAAACAGAGCAATGCTGATGATGGTGCCAATCTAACTGAAACTACATAAAAACATGCCGAGTGCGAGTCCTAAAAGGTGAGCCTCAGAATATCAACATCCACAGAATTATATTTTCATTGTTCAGAAGTTTCTGGACCCTTTGGGTCTAAAGTGGGAGTCACATTGAGGTTTGACCCTGTGGGACAACATGATACAAATATCTTTCAAATCTCGCTTCTAGAAAAGTGCTGCCCTCTGCTGGCTGGATTGTTTAACTGAGTGAAATGGACCACAGAACATATTTGATCAGAAGAATCAATAATCAAACAAAGGTACAGAGAAATGTCTTAAAGAACCAATGAAATAAAGACGTTTTCTGGATTTCTGACCCAAGTGCCGTTCAGCTTCTGGGTTTTATTTTTTCTTTACTTGCCCATCATCATTGGTTTCTCTTCATTTGGATCTTTTGATCGTTTTACAGATGAAGCAGCTCACAGTTGGCTGGATGTGTTAGACACGTGTTAAAACTCACACTGAGAGGAGAATTTGTTCCATCTCACTTGGATAAAATTAGAAACTGAAGATTTACTGATTTGGATTTTGATCCAATAAAATTTAGTTTTTGGTGCAGCAGATTAATTTTCAGTTTGTTTTCTCGGATCAGTTAGTTTAAATGTTTCAGCTTTTCTTTACAACCTGCTGAATATTTTTATTTATTTAGCAATGGAGGAATGCCAGAGTTTCTCAATAATTAGATTTTCTGTTTTTATCCCTTTTAATTATTAATAATTGGACCAAAACTTAATTTTATGAACATATTTCTAACTTGGACTGTTTTGGGTTCCTGATTTTTGAGGTTCCATTAAATGGGATAATAGCTAGAAAAAAATATTTAAGCTGTTGATTTTGTCTGTGATTATTTGGTCCAATTTTCAGATATTGAAAAATTCAAATATTCTGTGTATTTTCTCTGAGAACTACAAAGAAGAACAATTTCATGTTGAGAAAATCTGGGAGATAAAAGACCAGAGAGCAAATCAAACAGCAGAACATGAAGAAAAACATTTCAGTTCTGAATTTGTGTTACCAGAGTGAAGCGAGAGCCGATCAGCAGCAGCTGCAGAAAAACATTCAGCAGATTCTCCTCAGACTCCATCGCTGCTTCCCACAAACATCCAGCGCCGATCCGCCCAGAGCTGGACCCGTCACCAGTTCACCCAGTATCCTGCGATGATGCAACGGCTAAAGGCAGCTGAGAGAAGCCAGAACCCCCAGCTCAGAGAGGGGGAGGGGCTAACAGAGAGGAGGAAGAGGAGGAAGAGGAGGAAGAGGAGCTGTCTGGTTCTTTCAGGTTTTTTCTCTTAAATGTGATTTTTTAAAACCTTTTCACTGATATTCAGAATTAAAATAATAAAATCCATAAACCAAATAAAGATGGAAAGTTTAGTGATCAACTGGTTTTAACTGATTATCCCCAGATAATTGATTATTAGATCAGTGGTGTCCAAGTGGGTCCTGGTTCCCTGCATGTTTTATTCTCCCTCTGGTTTTACACACCTGGATCAGATGAAGCTCATCAGAGGCCTGAGCAGAACATTGACCTGCTCAGGAGGATGTTTCTAGGATGTTAGGGTTAGGACTAAACTCCAGTCCTGCAACCTTCAGATGTTTCTCTGCTGAACCTGAAAAGAATAATCAGGTCATTAAGGTTCTAGAGAGACGGCTCTCTAGAACCGTCTCTAGAGGAGGAAATGCAGCCGTTTCATTCCAGCGTTTTTACCTAAGGCTCATCTAAAGCCTGCAGGACAGCAGAGGACTGGAGTCTGACACCCAGATTTAGACAAAACTATCAGGAAGTTAAAATCCTTCATCTGATCCAAACCAGACATCAGATTCTGCTGTTCAGCTACCGGATGGTAGCTACGGCCGTCGCCACGGGGCAGTTCTAAAAAATTATTTTCAATCCAATCATGCAGATATTAAAATCATGCCCCATGATTATTTATTATTATTTTATTATTATTGTGATTTTAATGAGCATTTGCTTCATGCAAGCGGTCATACAAACGGTCGGGTGCCCCCTGTTGAGAAACAGAGTCTGGTTTCTCTAATGGAGACGGATAATCTCGGCAGCCATCTTGTTAGTTGCTGCTTCCACCCTCAGAGCTGCTTGGTCTTTTTCAGGATTCATCTTTAAATAGGTCCAAAGTGAATAAATGCAGCAGCCAGATCATGACAGGATGAGGATCTCTGATTGGAAATAATATTTTATGTTGCTGCAGAGAAACACTTGAACTGTCTGAAACAGACAGTTTGTCTCAGCTTCTACTGACTTCAAAACAAACTGAGCTAAAAATCCGGCAGCAGAAGAAGAGGAGCAGAGATCGTCTTTAAATAAATCATGTTCCTCTATGGGTTGTCATGGAAACAACATCTCCATCTGCAGCAGGCGCAGCATGGGAGTGTGCGTCAGATGGTTGTCAGCAAGATTCACACACACACTGAGTGTGTTGGACAGAGACCAACATTTCAGCCAGAGAAGAAGAAGCAAGCTGTTCCCCATAAAATGAAAAGAAGATACTAAAATTAGTTAATATCAGGTTTTTTTATGACAAACTGGTGAAAAACAGCTGAAGACTCCTTTACAAGCATTTTATCCTGGAACGGCGAGCTGGATGAAAAAGCCTAAGTGAATCTGAATCTTCGTCATTAGTTCTGTTTTCTAGAGAATCTGAACTAATTCATGCTTTAAAGCGCCAGGTGAAAATAGATGTTTATGTTTCATTCTAGATTCTAGATCTGTGAAATAACATTTGAATGTCATTGCATAAAACACTTTTTCTTGTTTTTATTTTCTGGTGTCTCGATGTAAAACATATTGACTCTGCTGAGCGATTCTGAAGTCTGCAGGTGAAACGCTGTAGGTAGAGTTCACTCAGATACAACATGGTGTTGAACCAAAAATGGCTGACTTGATGTTGGGTAGGGACCTAGGCTGCAAGAGACTTTTGAATAAAGGGGCGCTGTGGAGGAATTAGGCCACACCCACCAAAGATTGGACTGCATTCCGGTTGGGGTGGACAACGATCCATACTGATGAGTTTGGTGCAGGTCGGCTGAAAGATGAGAACAGGCGTTTCACAAATCTGTTTTTTCAGAATGTCACAGTACAACTGAAGTACTCAGAAGTACTCAGAAGCTGTCCCTTAATAACCATTGAACAAATTACTGTTTCATATTTCAATAAGTGCCATCTGTGACTTGGCCACTGAAAACTCTTGGCGCTTTATACAAAGTGAAACCAAATTGTTATCTGTCATCTGGCAAAAGATCACCTTGATTAGGTCAAGGGAGTCAGAGAAGCAGCTATCCAGGAAAAAATAGTCACTTCCTGTTCTGAGGGGGGGGGCTTAGATGACGTCAGACTATGATAACATTGGATCATCAGGCATCCCAACAGGATCACTCAGGCCAAGTTTGGTGCCAATTGACTCTTTTATGTGAAACTTAAAACGTTTTGTTTGTTTTGGCGCCAAGTTTGCCCCGACATGTACGAAAAGTAATTTTTTAAATAACTTTAGAGCCACCCTGTCCCGGAGAAGGCACTCTACCCTTTTCCGGCTCAAGACCATGGCCTCGGACTTGGAGGCACTGAGCCTCATCCCGGCCGCTTCACACTCGGCTGCGAACTGCTCCAGCGAGAGCCGCAGATCACGATCTGATGAAGCCAACAGGACCAGATCATCTGCAAAAAGCAGAGATTTGATCCTAAGGCCACCAAAACGGATCAACACCTCGGCTGGTCTAGAAATTCTGTCCATGAAAGTAATGAACAGAATCGGTGACAAAGGGCAGCAGCCTTGGCAGAGTCCAACTCTCAGTGGAAACGAGCCCGACTTACTGCCGGCAATGCGGACCAGACTCTGACACCGGTCATACAGGGACCTGACAGCCCGTATCAAAGGGCCCGGTACCCCATACTCCCAGAGAACCACCACAAGGGCCCCCGAGGGACACGGTCGAACGCCTTCTCCAAGTCCACAAAACACATGTAGACCAGTTGGGCGAACTCCCAGAACCCTCCAGGACCTGCTGAGGGTGTAGAGCTGGTCCAGTGTTCCACGACCAGGACGAAAACCACACTGCTCTTCCTGAATCCGAGGTTCGACTATCCGACGGACCCTCCTCTCCAGGACCCCTGAATAGACCTTACCAGGGAGGTTTAAGAGTGTGACCCCTCTGTAATTGGAGCTCACCCTCCGGTCCCCCTTTTTAAATAGGGGGACCACAAACAGGGGACCACCACCCCGGTCTGCCAATCCAGAGGAACTGCCCCCAATGTCCATGCGATATTACAGAGTCGTGTGAGACAACAAAACCCTACTGGCCTTAAGGAACTCCAGGTGGATCTCATCCACCCCCGGGGCCCTGAGGCCACCGAGGAGCTTTTTGACCACCTCGGCGACTTCGTCCCCAGAGATTGGAGACCCCAACCCAGAGTCCACAGGCTCAGCTTCCTCAACAGAAGGCATGTTGGTGGGATTGAGGAGGTCTTCGAAGTATTCCGCCCACCGACCCACAATGTCCCGAGTCGAGGTCAGCAGCTCACCATCCCCACTATAAACAGTGTTGGTGCTGCACTGCTTCCCCCTCCTGAGACGCCGGATGGTGGACCAGAATCGCCTCGAAGCCTTACGGACGTCTTTCTCCAGGCCTCTCCAAACTCCTCCCATGCCCGAGTTTTGGCCTCAGCGACCCGAGCCGCATGCCGCTTCGCCCGCCGGTACCATCAGCTGCTTCTGAAGTCCCACAGGCCCAAAAGGCCCCATAGGACTCCTTCTTCAGCTTGACAGCATCCCTCACCGAAGGTGTCCACCAACGGTTCGAAGGTTGCCGCCGCAACAGGCACCAACGACCTTGCGGCCACAGCTCTGATAAGCCGCTTCGGCGATGGATGCACGGAGCATGGTCCACTCAGGACTTTTTTTCTTGATTTGAGGGGATCTCCCGAGTTTCAGATGTAAGATTTGTCCAGCTCACGCTGTGGAGCAGATTGGCCACGCCCATTTGTGATTTAACTGAAATAGAGCTTTGGAGTTGATGTCACAGGATATGACGTTTTCGTCGTTCGGCGCCATCTTTGGTGTCCACAGAGCAAAACAAACTATTCAGAACATCACTGGTGTTTTCATTGTGTTACCGACCGCAGTGAAGCTATTTTCTAGTTGGATACTGGACATCCCGCTCCACGGAGTTAAGGGAGGTTCAGCTCAAGGTTGATCCGATTTATGAACGCTAATTTCGGCCAGTTGTTCTTTATTAGTCCCTCCTAAAGCCTCGGAGTTTCACAGCTGCTGTCAATTTCCGAACACTCCTGTGAATAAATGCTTTGTCTTGTGACCAACTGATACAAAAAGTGGACATTCTGTAAGGCACTCAGAGGGGACCCGGAAATTCAACCACACACAGGAGTATACGAAAGGAAAAGGTTTATTTTAGGATGCCGGTTCCTGCTCAGGGGAAGGTCATCAAACAGCACTGAGGAGAGAGGGGAGAAGACTGGTGATGCACGGGTAAAGAAGGGGTTTCTTAGAAATGTTCAGCTAACTGACCTGTAGAGCAGTGGACGTGTGGAGCAAAGGAACAGAGGATCTGATGACGGGGGGGATGCAGGCAACCAGAGGAACAGGCTTCTGTGGAGGCAATGTAGATCTCCACGGGGAGATCCAAAATGCAACACCCAGGGACTTTGTCGATAAACGGGCAGAGGTCATACACTGGAGGACAGAGAGAGCAAACTTAGCTGTGGGGAGCAGGCGGAAATCGGTGGTCGTGAGGCAGAGCTTGGGTCAGGGTCCAGAAGTCCAGAATACGAGGGATCCGTGAAGGGCTTGGCAGGAGGGGTAAATCCGTGGTCAGAAGGGGGGGGTCGAAGAAACACAGAAGGCTTGGCAGGAAACGCTGGATCTCTACTGGCTCGTGGCTGTCGCTAATCTGGCAAGGAAGCAGAGGCTGAGGGGTGTTTAAGTAGGGCGGAGCCCAGGTGGAACAGGTAAGCAATCAGGCGTGGCAGGTGAACTGAATGAGTGCTTAACACAGCATGGACAGGACATGAATCATAACACATTCATGCTATTAAAAGAGGCACACTGTCCTCTATTAAAATGTTTACGTTATATTCAATAATTTAAATCATTTTAATATTAAATGTTTTCTTCATTAGCTTCCAAATCGTGTCCCATTAACTTAATCTGTTTGAAATTGTTCTACTAGACTGTATAGATGAGGCTCACTCACCTTTATTACATTTTAACACTTTTTATATATTTTTAGCTATTTCTGTAGTCAAAATCTTTCATTTTTCTTAAATAGCTTGTAGGTCATGTGACCGATTAACTCAAAATCTTAGAAATAACTAGAAGGATAAAATAGAGTTAAACTATAGTTATTAAAGAAGGTTTGACATGGACTCAGACAAACAAGGAAAAGCAATAATATAATTCTAATAACTACACTAAATACCTCTAATAATATCAAAAGGACCATAAAGGGCTGAACTAAAGTGAATTAAAACATGAAGGTAAATAAAATGAAAAGCAAAACAAACCCAAAAACCCAGAGTCCTGACAGATGTCTGATTATATAATTGTTTACTTTAATCACATAAAATATTTATTTAAAAATATAATCTCATTACATGTATGTTTATTACCTGAAATATTTAAATATCAAATTTTTACGTAAAATGTAATTCATTTCTTCACCTGCTACTTGAAGTGCTTGAATCAAACAATTCATAGATGTTCAATACATAAAATGATTAAATGAGAGAAAACAGCCACTAATACTGTATTTAACCCAAATGGTTCCTGATCCTCTTCAGTCTCCAGCCTTGCTGAGCTCAAATCCTGGTTTCTTCCTCCTCAGCCTCCAACTTCTCCTCTTCTGTTGCCTCCACTGTGTTTTCATTATTTATCTCTTCTGGGGTAAATAATTAAAACTGTCTCTGTAACTTGTTGATGGTTTTGCTGTATCTCCTCTTTAATTGACCCCCATGTCGTTGACCTCTGACCCATATTCAGCTCTGGACCCCAGTCAGGATGGAGTTAATCCATTTCATACGTCGGTTTTCCTTTAAGAGGACAAATCAGAACATACATCAGTATTAATGCTGTTAATTTAATAACACTAGTAAAATAGTTTACTTCACAATAATGTAATAACCTCGATGTCCACTGACAAAACTCGGACTTTGCTACATAAACAATATTAGCTCGACCTAAACAACAGAAACTGAACGTGAGACACTCGGACAAAATAATAGCAAAATAAATTATGACACAAAACCAACAAAGCAAATTTATTCACTCACCATAATGTTAATGTCTGGAGGAAACTTGTAGGTATCTGGGATGTTGGAGAAGGTGAAATCAGGACATTGTCTTCTTCTGTTAGCTCCGTTAGCTTAGCCTCCTCACTTCTTCTGTTAGCTCCGTTAGCTTAGCCTCCTCACTTCTTCTGTTAGCTCCGTTAGCTTAGCCTCCTCACTTCTTCTGTTAGCTCCTCCTCACTTCTTCTGTTAGCTCCGTTAATTAGCCTCCTCACTTCTTCTGTTAGCTCCGTTAGCTTAGCCTCCTCACTTCTTCTGTTAGCTCCGTTAGCTTAGCCTCCTCACTTCTTCTGTTAGCTCTGTTAGCTTAGCCTCCTCACTTCTTCTGTTAGCTCCGTTAGCTTAGCCTCCTCACTTCTTCTGTTAGCTCCGTTAGCTTAGCCTCCTCACTTCTTCTGTTAGCTCTGTTAGCTTAGCCTCCTCACTTCTTCTGTTAGCTCCGTTAGCTTAGCCTTGTTGAGGAAATATAATCGTTTCTAGCATTTAGAAAATATAACCATCTTTTTGTGTTTAGTTAGCTGAATCTTTTACTTAAATTTTGAAGAAGTTTGTGTGGGTGAGTTCAATTGGCAGGAAGAGCCATGGCTGGGTTCAAAATATCAAAGAACAAGTGATGGATGGAGAAAACCTTTTAAGACGTTGTTAAACAATATATCTGTGAAGCTATAGGCTCCTATCTTTTCAGACATCTTGGGAGGACAGGAGATACTCAGGTCTCAGGAGATAAGGAGCCTTCAGCAAACAATTGGCATGTTAAACTATTGAACTGTAAACTTATGAACTTTAGAGCTGTGAACTTTAAACTGTTTAAACTACTAATATCATATAGATTACTCTTAGTATTGCATGCTCGGATAAAAATGTATTATTTGCCTGTAGAATTAAGGTAGTTGGAAAATGATTAGGATGGTTTAATTTTATATGAATGGTGTAAGCAGAGTAGGAATTGTATCTAATTACTTTTTGTAGTTAATATCGTTATTGTATGAGTTTAATGTCAGGGAGGCTTCGGGAGGAATAACAGAGCAAAAGCATATTAAGTTCAGCGATAACTCTTATTGAATCAAATATAGGATTGGGGGTTTGTTTTGGGAGAGGACCAGAGTTTCACAGGGACCTGTGAAAGGCTTTGATGCTCTTGGCAGGAAGGAGCCAGATCCTGGAGAAAACTCTGCAGGATTCAGGAGATAACATCATTTAGTGACATAAATCTGAATGTATCTTAAAAGTTATAACCTATTACGGCACATTGACCTGCAGTTTACCCGAAAAGTATTTGTTTAAAGGCTTAAGGATGTGCCTTTGTCTGTTTGGGTGGATTAACAGGGAATTCCAAATACGTTTCTTGAGACGTCCAAAAGTCGTAAAAGTCAGCAGGATGTTAGAGTTCTGGTTAACTTCACTGACAAAAAAAAGAGAAAACTTCTCTTTGATCACTCGAACAGAATTGAAGGGAGGTGCCGTTTTCGAAGGCGGTCGGAGACAGCTTCCAATTGTTCGAGCGGAGAGACACCTTGTTTGAATAAATTAAAGAAAAAAGGATAAAACTTTCAACACGGAGTAACAAATCAGATTTTGCGCTTGCAATTTCTCCAAGGACGTTCTTGCTATCTGTGTATCTTTCCTCTTCTCAGGTAAATTTATCTGTTTGTGCTCTGAGGTTTTCTGATGTTTTGTGATGAGCTTTTCTGGTGATGGTTTGCATCTGTCTTGAATAAATGCTGATTATGGTGACGCTGTTGTCTCTGCGTGATCTCAGTCCTTCCGCACAGCATTTTTCTGAACCCGGGCAAAGAGGATAGAACGAGTAAAGTTTTGCAATTTTATTCTCTTAACAGCCTCCTCACTTCTTCTGTTAGCTCCGTTAGCTTAGCCTCCTCACTTCTTCTGTTAGCTCCGTTAGCTTAGCCTCCTCACGTTGTTTCCAAGCAGGAAAATAGTGAAACGAAAGTCCGTTTTCCATCTTTTTACCGTTTCAGTCGTGTGATCGGACATTACAGACAATAACGCAGCAAGTTCGAGCCAAAGCTAAAATATTTTAAGTAACTTGGATTGAAAAAATCTGCGAGACTGTTGCTATGGACACCAAAGATGGCGCTGATCCCCCTCCGACTAGAGCAGTGACGTCACGCTCGGAAGCTCTATGAACACACGAAAAGTTTGGTTAAAGTTGAGATTTTTTAATATGTTAAGGCATCCAGAAATAATATGAGATGTTGTGATGAAGGCTTTCGCAGAGCGTCCGCTACACAACACGAGAAAAGCATAAATTATTCAGGCTTGAAGGATTAAACAGGTTTTAAAAGTGGATAAATGAAGAAAGCATCAGTAGCGCCTTAAACAATGCCGCCATCTGCTGGTGGAGGTGAGTAAGACACACAAACAAAACAGAGTCATTTATTGCTGGACGCTTTGCATCGGTGACCGTAGAGATACAGATGCTGCACCGCGTATCTCTTGTTCTGGGTCTCCATGGGAAGCATGACGGGACTCCGGTCCACTGCCGTGTTGAAGCCGTTATTGCGATACATCCCGAACTGCAGGTAGTGTTCCGAGTACCGGTGAGTCTTCACCTTGAAAGCAGTCTGAAACAGGAAGAGCTTAAAACCCCATCCATCCTTCTTCTGCCTAACTCACAGATTATCTTATTTAATTTATAGATCATCTAATGAAATGCTAAACCCGTCTGACCTGCATCTCATGAACTGATGGATTCTTGCTGCCATATGTTTGGTTCCAGGTCCGATATAAGGGATGAATCTTCCTGAGCCTGGGAACCAAACATCATCTTCATCAGTGTAGGAGCTATTTTCCCATTGTTTGGTTAGAACTTAGAATTTAAATTGTTTAGTTTATTTTTAGCATTTGTTTTTTCTTAGTTGATTTATCATTAGAATTTTTATTACTTAGAATAAGTTTTTGGTTAGTAATTCACTTAAGTTAATTGATTTCAGGTTGGGATGTGGGTATTTCACTGTATAAATAGGTGGGTCTTAGGTAGCTTATTATGCACGTGGTGGTCACAAGGTTTTTTACCAGCCTGATAGTCACAGCGGTTTTTTTGTTAGTCAGCGAACAGGTGCAGGAATGGGACCACAAGCCTGTAGCCTTTTATTGCCTGAACTAAAAATAAAACCACATAATTATATTTTGATTTTGACTCTTTTTGCTGCGTAAACCAGAATCCACAGTGCATCAAGTGACTATTTGAGTTTGATTCACTTTTTGTTTCGATCACTTTTGAGTTTTTGAATTTAAGTTTGGGACAAATGGTCACTACAATCAGGATGAAGGTAGCAGGGATACTATAGTAGTACTACGGCTACTATAGTACGACTGCTGCTACTAAAGTACTACTACTGCTATAGTAGTACTGCTACTATAGTACTACTGCTACTATAGTACGACTGCTGCTATAGTACTATAGTAGTACTGCTACTATATAGTAGTACTGCTACTATAGTACGACTGCTGCTATAGTACTACTGCTACTATAGTACGACTGCTGCTACAAAAGTACTACTACTGCTATAGTAGTACTGCTACTAATAGTAGTACTGCTACTATAGTACGACTGCTGCTATAGTACTACTGCTACTATAGTACGACTGCTGCTATAGTACTACTGCTACTATAGTACGACTGCTGCTACAAAAGTACTACTACTGCTATAGTAGTACTGCTGCTATAGTAGTATTACTGCTACTATAGTAGTACTGCTACTGCTATAGTAGTACTGCTACTATAGTAGTACTGCTACTATATAGTATAACTGCTACTATAGTAGTACTGCTACTATAGTAGCAGTACTACTATAGTAGCAGTACTATAGTACTATAGCAGTATACTATAGTACTATAGTATAGTAGCTATAGTATGGTAGCTATACTAGTAGCTACTATAGTAGTAGCTATAGTATAGTAGCTATACTATAGTAGCAGTACTACTATAGTACTACTACTGCTATAGTACTGCTACTATAGTACGACTGCTGCTACTAAAGTACTACTACTGCTATAGTAGTACTGCTGCTATAGTAGTATTACTGCTACTATAGTAGTACTGCTACTGCTATAGTGGTACTGCTACTATAGTAGTACTGCTACTGTATAGTAGTACTGCTACTATAGTAGTACCGCTACTATAGTAGCGGTACTACTATAGTAGCAGTACTACTATACAGTAGCAGTATACTATAGTACTATAGTATAGTAGCTATAGTATAGTAGCTATACTAGTAGCTACTATAGTAGTAGCTATAGTATAGTAGCTATACTATAGTAGCAGTACTACTATAGTACTACTACTGCTATAGTACTGCTACTATAGTACGACTGCTGCTACTAAAGTACTACTACTGCTATAATAGTACTGTTACTATAGTACGACTGCTGCTATAGTAGTATTACTGCTACTATAGTAGTATTACTGCTACTATAGTAGTATTACTGGTACTATAGTAGTACTGCCTGTGTGTCAGGCCAGTGGACAGCAGCAGGTTTGGATCATTTAGGATCGGCTGACTGATGATAATTACTTGTTAATTGTTTGAATTAGTTGTTAATTATCTACCTGAACGTGTTGAGAATCTCAGGGTTGTTGAATCTCTCCGGTAAATCGGGATCGGTGCGGTAAAAGTCACTAGTTTGAATCTTCGGATCCTCCATGTCTGATTGCAGAGTTCAGTTAGCAACAACACAGCTGTTACCATGGAGACAGCAGGGACAGGCCCCGCCCCCTTCTGCTGGGATTTCCTTATAAGGTGGGAAGAATTTCTGTCTGCAGATTATCTTCAGTCAAAAATTACACAGCAGATGCTAAAAGATATGGGTCAGAACCACCAGAACCTTCAGAACCAAGACGATATGAGATTCATCCTGCTGCAGTGAATCCGTCTCTCATTATAGATTCTCTCTCTTCTTCCTCACATCGTGTCTTTATGAAACTTTCAAAACAAAAACGGAAGATTTGGGATGTATATTACTAGTGAAAGAATTACATAATAATTGTCTTTACCACCTGTGTAAACTTTGCTGGTGAATGTTATAACACATAAGTTTTATAATATGTGTTACCTTGTTTCATTTCTAATATAGGCTCTTGTGTCAGATAATATAAGTCAATGTTAGAGAATGATTAATTTTTTTAGATTTACAGAATTTCAGTTATCCTTCATAGCGAGGCTGAACCCCGTATTACACCATGTAGCTAATATTAGCTGGTATCTTGTCGGTAAACATAAATACAGTAAAGTAATATTATAATCACAATATACTGTATACACAATAATATGTCCATCTTACTTGTGAAATGTTGTCTGTGGAGCCTCACATCAATAATCCATAGATCCGAACAAAAATATCCCTCAGTGCTGAAACATCTTCTGCTGTTTTTATTGAGCAAAGTAGGAGGAGCTACCGCTCCAAGATGGCCGCCGTATTTCCTGCGCCGGAGCAGCAAATGCGGGATCTGCTCTGATATTATGTCTATGCCTCAAACGCCCATCTGGAGGACAGGAAGAAGGAAGAAGAACTGGAACCGGGCCGATAACTGGACATAGACATGAACATAAAACTAGAGTACTGGTAACATATAAAGGCTAATAATATCAAATAAAGACAATAACGAGCAAATAATAATAATTAAACTAGAATCAATGATTCAAAACCCCGAAACAACTGAAGATCCTAACAGAAAAGGAGAGTCTGCCAGTAAACCAAAGACAAAACAAAACAGAGAAACCATGACAAACTTATGAAAATATAATAACCACTCTTTAATTTTAATCTCTGCATGAACCTGGCACAGCTTTTCCTACTTTAGACAGCAAACACAAGAGTTCAGCTCAGAGTGGACTTTATTTTGAAAGTTGTACATACAGGAAGTTACAAATGGCGTGCTCATAAGACTAATAAAAAAAACAATCGTTAATAACTTTTCAGTGGGAAAATTATTAAATCAAAACATTCACATTTCACACACTCAATATATTCAATAATCATTGACTAAGGGGCGGAGCCTATGTGCTCCGCCCCCTCTCCATGGGCGTGGTTAATATTTGTGTTGGTGGGGTTTGTATTTACAGAAGAAACTGAATGTTTTGAATTCACACCTGCTGTGATGTCAGCACAGCAATGACATCACAGCTTGCTTCATATCCTGTTAAAACCACATCCTGTTTTTTCTGGTTTCTCCTCCAGATTCTTCACAAGCAGCACATTTCACAAAGTTAATCAGAGGTCAATGAAAATCAGTCCTGAAGGCTGACGGGTCAGTCAGAGGCTTCTGCTCATCGCAAGATAATCATCTGAACACTGATTGGGTGAAATATCCAAAGAGTAATTCTGTCCAATCAGAAGCTGCCACTTCCTGTTCCAAGATGTCCTGATAGGCTGACAGATGAGCTAAACGAGACGACTGGTCTGTGCAAATCCTGCCAGACAAAGAGACAGACATGTTGGAGTGAGACAGACATGAGACAGGAAGTGATGAGTTTTCTGACCTTCAGGAACTCGTCACTTCCTGGTGGGATCCAAACTGTTCAACCTTCGTTGTTGTTTCATGAAACCATTTAAGCTTCAGGCTCCACATAAAGGGACTCTGCATTTTAAACCGGGTTTAAACAGGAACCGGGCCGTTCCTAGAACTGGTTTGGTCCAATCAGGACAAAGATCTTCCTGGGAAATTAATCATTTAAAATTCGCTTGCTAGCTCCTCTGACTGAGTTGACCTTTAACCTTTGACCTCCAGCAAGAAGAACCGTCCCAGGTCACACGGTACCTTTGGCACTGCTGTCCAGAAACACCTTGATGTAGGACGTGGGGACGTATCCCTCCTCCTCCAGGTTCCTGCGGACTCTGGTCCAGCCGTCTCCTTTGTCCTCCTCCACCACAGACAGCAGCTCCCCCTCCACCATCGACAGCGTCCCTTCGTTCTGACCTGAGGGACGAATCAGAGCAAACCACCTGATGGAGGGCGGAGCCAATCCAAAGCTTCCTGTACCGAAATTTTAGGGAGAAACTCAAGCAGATGATGGTGGTGATGATGATGGAGATGGTGATGATGATGATGATGGTGATGATGATGGTGATGATGGTGATGATGGTGATGATGATGATGGTGATGATGGTGATGATGATGGTGATGATGGTGATGATGATGGAGATAATGGCCACTATCCGGTCCAAACTGAGGTGGTACCTTGGAACGGGTACAGAGACTTGCAGGTCCCGATACTCGGTAGCGGTTCTTCATCATCAAAGTCATCGTCAAACTCGGAGCTGCGCGACTTGAAGGTGATCTCGGCCGCCTGGTCCTCGGTGTAGCTGCCGTCGGGGCTGAAAGGAGAGCACAGTTCAGCCAGGGCCGGTCCAGAACCGAGGCAGAGCGGGTCCGTGGATCATCGGTTCTGATCACCTCTCTCTGCTGGCAGGGCTGCGGTTGTTCAGCTGCTTCAGGCTGCTGCTTCCTGGCGTTGTTGCCTGAGAGTTTAACCCGCAACCTCCGCTCTGCCTCCTGCCGCCGTGGTCAGACAGACCACCGTCCGCCTCCGAGAGCCACACCTGGACCCAGAAACACAGCAGAACCCGGTCAGTACCAGAGTAAATCCAGAGAAAGGTCCTCTCTCTGCTCCGCCCACCTGGTTCTTCCTCAGCTCCTCCTCCAGCCTCTGGAGGTTCAGCTTCACTTCCTCCAGTCGAGGCTCCAAACTTCTGGCGTCGCCCATCTGAGGACTTCGTTCATAAACCTCCCGCATCTTCAGCAGAGCATCTCTAAAACACAGAACAGTCCAAACGGTCCAGGAGAACCAGAACCTTCTCCAATACAAGCTGTAGTAGTTAAGAAAGGCTGATAACTAGATTTACTTCGTCACCTGTAACTAAGTATTGTCTAGTTATACTAGCTGAGATGCACCATCTAGTCGAGTCACTGCTCTGGCTTTTCATGTTGAGTCGACAGTTACGTGACACGCAATGTGTTTTTGACTATTTCTTATGGAGGCATTCATTTTCCGTTTACTGTATTGATTCATATAAACTGTTTGCTTAACGTACGTTTATTTGTTTGGATGTCACGGTATATACAGTATGACTGTTTATTATCTTAACCTAACATTGAAACTGTCAGGAAAATCTGGAGGCCATTTGAATTAGCATTATTTAGCTGCGGGTCGTTTTCTTTAAGTTTTTGGCTATAGACTGCAAAACAGGGGAGTGGCTGTGCTGGACGTTGGCTGATCTAAGCCACAGGTGTCAAACTCCAGTCCTGGAGGGAAACTGTCCTGCAACATTTAGATGTGCCGCTGCAGCACCACACCTGAATACAATAATTAGGTGATTAACAGGACTCTGGAGAACATATCTACACAATGAGGAGGCAATGGAGCCATTTGACTCTGGTGTTTTGTACCTGTGGCACATCTAAAAACTGCAAAAATGTTTTTTCTTCGTCAGTGTGTCATGTTGGTGACTGAAGCCTGTTATGAAGATTTCAACACATTTCTGCAGACAAGTTGAAAACTTTTAATGCTGTCCACATTTGTTTCTATAAGCTGACAAATTTCTTTAGTAATTCTGACATTTTTATGCTTTATCTTGTAAACCAGGTGGTCAGAGTAATTTGAATGACTATGATGGTGACACACACAGGTGAGTATGATTAGTTTTGCTTACACTACTTTTTAAAATATTTATTTATTGTCCTAATGTTTCTGCTATATTTCTTGTTTTTCCTTCCAGGCTGGAAGTCTTCCTCCTTCATGTTGGTGAAAACAAGAGCAGCACCAAAGACACTTCACCATCAGTGATCACAAGACCATCCATGGCCGCTTCCAATGAACTTTCACAGCTTCACCTTCAGTGCAAAGTACCATGAATGTATGACCTTTGTTGTATTTTGCTGTTGGTGCTGTTTGATGTTTTGAAATAAAAGCAGGTTATATGCTGCTACTGGTGCTGGTGTTTTTGTAGCATCTAACTTCTTAAAATGAATTTGGGGATTATTGATGGCCAGTAGTTTCTGGAAAAAGGTTTTAATTGATCTAGTGGCTTTTATTTGGTAGTAAATTGACAAAAAGTGAGTAATGAGAGAAGGGGAAGTGAACCCACGACAGACGCATTGAAAACTAGAACCTCCATATGTGGGTTGTGTTTAACCACCACAGCTCACCCTTCCAGTAGTATTTCAAAACTCAGATTTTTATGTTAATATATATTTTACACCGTTCTGTGTTACATTAACACATTTATAGTGTTAATGTTTGACAAATACAAGTATTGAGTAAGTCAACACTGATGCATGATTACTTTAAAATACTGTGAGTGTTGATTCAACTCCATCACAAATAACACTTTCAAAAGTGTAACTTTTACACCATCCAGAGTGGACCAATACAGACACTTTCAAAGTGTTGAATTTAACTCTGTAGTTGACTGGACACTTCCAAATTTTCTGTGTAGTGTGTAGCGTATAAAAATATAAAATTTACCAGTAAAAGTTCTGCAGACTCCAGTCAAGGTTTCCAGAATAAATGACTTTATATTTAATGAATTACTTCATGAAAATATAAAATAACTGAATGCCAGCCAAGGCCTCTAGACCTCGGCGGTCCTGCTTCCTTTGCCTCCTGCTGTTCATCAGCTGGTTTCTGCTCATAAAACCGTTTTTATGACGTCACAGCGACTAGTCGACTCCACTTTCATCAGGTTGACTTCGACTTGTTGAACCGCCAGTTATATCCAGAGTTGAAACTCAGACTAATAAAATGTTTCAGTGAAACAGAAGCTTCAGTTATATTGAATATTTTGTTTATATAAATACTTGCCTTTTACCAAAGACTTTGATTTGAGTAATTTCATGGATGGCTACTTTTTATTTTTACTTGAGAAAAAGACATTGAAATAGTACATCTCTGACTGGAGTACTACGAGTTAGTAAGTACTGTGTGCACCTACGTTGTGACCGAGTCGCTGCATTACCTTTGCTCTCTGTCTCTCTGAATCTCCAGG
>CM065361.1:35776977-35844477 GCA_033032245.1 Poecilia picta | reverse complement strand
AGACAGCGGCTTGCTGCCGGAAGGACCTTCCGCTCCGACTCCGCCGCCGAACGCATCGCCTCGGCGATCCGCTCGATGCGACGCTCCTCCATGTCCTGAATGCGCTGCAACGACCAGAGTCAATCTATGAGCAGAAGATCTATACAACACTGAATCTATTACACACAGATCTATAGACCTGAGAGGGTAGAATCTATTATGTTAGATCTGCTGCTAAGTTTATTCAGAAACAAAGTGACACATCTAGTCACTTTCTGTGTTTGAGACTTTTATGGAAACAATGGTCTGGAGGTCAGAGGTCATCACCAGGTCAGAGGTCATTGGCAGGTCAAAGTGGCAAAAAGCTGGACGGTTTTACACCACAAGAAGAATCTAATTGTTGTGGCATCGTTTGGCCTGCAGAGGGCAGCACTGAGACAGTTTTGGGTAAAATACTTTAGAATTAAACACATTTAGATTAAAATGTGAAAACTGAAACATGAAGCTTTGTGAGAACAAACTCAGTCACATTACCTGAGTCAAGTGTGTCAATGAATGGTCTCAGCCATCTGTCCCCATGACATATGGCTGTAACTGAAACTGCAATTTTGTTGTCTTTGTGACAACGACAATAAAATTCTTCTGATTCTCAATCGAATAAGAGCCGGTCTAGGGGCTCGGTTCAGGTCGGGTTAGGGCGATGCGAAGGCCTGGTGGGCTCATTCAATCTCAAACTCGGCGTCATCACAAACTCCAAGCCCCTCAGAGCATCTCTGAACACAACTCAAGCGTCCCATCAGCACCGATATCATCCCTCTTACTGTGATCTTCGAGAACCTGCTGCGATCCAACATGGCTGCCATTAGCTCGCTGTCCGATCCAAGATGGCTGCCGTTAGCTCGCTGTCCGATCCAAGATGGCTGCCGTTAGCTTGCTGTCCTCCAAGCGGGAGATTCGTGCTTCAGCCTCCGTTAGCAGCTGTATTCAATTCCAACATCGTCAGCTTTATTGTGGAGACAACAGCAGCTACACTTTGCAGCATGTTACCCATTTGAACCACTTCCCAGATCAAACTCGTCGGATTAGGAGGAGTTTCCTCCGTTCTTCCTCATGTGGAGGATGGCAGCAGGTCGACACGCAGCCTGTTGGGTGTTTCATTAGTACTTTTTCTTCTGTTTTTCAGAAAAAGGAGTCCACCAGCCTCCACTGCTACCTGACTTACGGAGAACAATACCAAATAAGAGCCTCTTATATAGGCATCGTCATCTAATTACATGCCAGCTGCCATCTTGTTGGCCTGCCCATGTGACCCCCCCCTCATTGGGTCACGTTTCATAAAACTTTCTCTAAGAAATTTGCAGCTGGTTTCCTCCCTCACCTGGTATATAACTGGAACCAGTGTGCGGTAGTGCTGGTGCTGGTCCTGGTTGAACTGGTTCAGACTGGTCACATACTCCTTCCTGGACTCCTCAGCAGCTTGTTGCTTCTGCTGAGCCGCTTGTCGAGCCTGAAGTCAGAAACATCAACTTCAGCTTTTAAAACATTCATTTCATTTCAGAAATTAATGTAGATCAGAGAGGAAGATGGCCGACCTTCAGAGAGCAGCGCTGAGACAAAACACAGAGACATCAGGTCAGCAAAGGAGAAGCTAAACTGCTCTGAATTGGAGCAGGTAAAGTGTGAGTAAAACCTTTTCTCCATCCGGCTTGTTGTCCAGGTCGATCCTGTCCGAGACGTGCTGAGCGCGCTCCGCCTCCTTGCAGTCTCGCTCAAACCGACGCTTACTCTGAAAAACACCCAAAACGTGGAAACCGTTTCCCTGATGTGTGGCTGTAAAAGCTACCATGACAAAAACACCCACCAACATGGCCGCCACACAGCCAGCGTGTTACTGTGGGCCTCCAATGGAGCCCAATGATATGCCAATGCTCTGCAGCTCATGAGCCACTAGGGGGCGTGTTCTCCACGTGAGGAGCAAAGACCTGACCTCCCCAAAGCTTCGCCTGGCCAGCGCCTTCACCTGCTGACACTCTGGAACCTGCAGCAGCTTTTCTGGGCCAGACGCCCTGTAGATCATCAACAGTTAACGCTGTGACGCCCAACCCTACATTATGATGTCACCAGGAGACTCGGAACCATCCAATCATCAGTGTTGTATAGTAACAAAGTAAAAATACTTCACTACTTTACTTAAGTATATTTTGGAGTACTTCATACTTTCCTGGAGTAAGAACATTTTTGATAACTTTCACTTTTACTTCACTATATTTCCGAACTTAACTGCATACTTTTACTCCGATATATTTTCAATGTGTGGTTTAGTTTCTCGTTACAAAAAAGCGAAAAAGAGAAACGCTGGAGTTTTGACCCCAACTACTGATTGGCTGCACAGTCGGTAGCCTAATGGGCTTGTTCATCTCCACCAATAGGAAACACCTGTTTGTTCATCTCCACCAATAGGAAACACCTGTTTGTTCATCTCCACCAATAGGAAACACCTGTTTGTTCATCTCCACCAATAGGAAACACCTGTTTGTTCATCACCACCAATAGGAAACACCTGTTTGTTCATCACCACCAATAGGAAACACCTGTTTGTTCATCTCCACCAATAGGAAACACCTGTTTGTTCATCACCACCAATAGGAAACACCTGTTTGTTCATCTCCACCAATAGGAAACACCTGTTTGTTCATCTCCACCAATAGGAAACACCTGTTTGTTCATCTCCACCAATAGGAAACACCTGTTTGTTCATCTCCACCAATAGGAAACACCTGTTTGTTCATCACCACCAATAGGAAACACCTGTTTGTTCATCACCACCAATAGGAAACACCTGTTTGTTCATCTCCACCAATAGGAAACACCTGTTTGTTCATCACCACCAATAGGAAACACCTGTTTGTTCATCTCCACCAATAGGAAACACCTGTTTGTTCATCTCCACCAATAGGAAACACCTGTTTGTTCATCTCCACCAATAGGAAACACCTGTTTGTTCATCACCACCAATAGGAAACACCTGTTTGTTCATCTCCACCAATAGGAAACACCTGTTTGTTCATCTCCACCAATAGGAAACACCTGTTTGTTCATCACCACCAATAGGAAACACCTGTTTGTTCATCTCCACCAATAGGAAACACCTGTTTGTTCATCTCCACCAATAGGAAACACCTGTTTGTTCATCACCACCAATAGGAAACACCTGTTTGTTCATCTCCACCAATAGGAAACACCTGTTTGTTCATCACCACCAATAGGAAACACCTGTTTGTTCATCTCCACCAATAGGAATCACCTGTTTCTCTTCTCCCATTAAACACAAAGTCTGGTGATGAGCATCAGCCTCATGTCCCTAATGCCACATAATGACCAGTTGTTGCACCAATAGTTTGTGGAGTAATTAATCATAACGGCTTTTTTTCTTCATGTTGGTCTCATTTTCTGTTCTGACCACTTGAAGGGAAACTTAAGGCTTACAAAACTTAGTATTTTCTGTCGTGGAGGGGAAACTAAGAAGCTGGTTCAGGTGTAAACAGGTTAAGTTATTAACCTTATAGGTAAAACACCTAATGATGCTGCAGGTTTATCTATTAGCAGGTTTAATTTTGCCTGCACTTGGTTGTGTTTATTACTTTAACTGTATTTGACAAGTTTACCAAAATATAAAAAGTGTCATTCAAACTGCATTTGCCTGGTTTTACTTTTTACTTTTCATTACATTACTTGAGTTCATACATTTTTACAGTAATTTCCATACTTAAGTACAAGAAAATTCAGATACTTTAAGACTTTAACTCAAGTAACATTTCAGTCAGTGACTTGGACTTTTACCAAAGTCATATTTTGGAGAGGAACCTAAACTTTTACTAGACTCTGAGATTTCAGGACTTTATACAACACTGCCAATCACTGACCAGTAGCTTAGACCAATCAGTGTGTGGATGAGCCAAAACTTTCTTCAGTTGAACAGAAATAGAGCCAAAGTTATTATCTTTGGAGCTAAAGAGGAACAATCTAGAATCACATATCTAGAGTCACAGATTTAGACTCATAGATTTAGGGTCAGATACAGTTCTTCCAGCTTCCAGAAAACTGCACAACAGCTGAAACCCTGAGTTCCTTTCAGGTTAAAACCAGCTGGTTGGAGTTGCTATGGAAACATAATCAATGATTGATCAATAATCTGATGTGTAACAACAACCAAATGTAAATCTTCAGTTGCATAGAGCCACATCGCTGTAGCCACGCAGCGGCGTGGGAGGAGCTAGAACAACGTGGGAGGAGCTACAGTGGGGTGGGAGGAGCTACAGCGGCGTGGGAGGAGCTAGAGCAGCGTGGGAGGAGCTACACCTGGTGGTGGGTTTTATTCTGACACAGGAGAGCTGAAGCTCATCCAGCTCTATCTCTCTGTTGCTATGGTTACACAAAAAACAGGACGTGAGCCAATCTAGATTACATATATTTATAAATATTAAAAAGCAAGATGGAGTCAAACTGTGGTAAACTGAATGAACTGAGATTGCTCCGGAGGGAGGGAGGAGTCAAAGGTCACTTACAGACTCAAGCTGCTTCCAGGAGCTTTCTATGTGCTGCTGAGCACGGCGGCCATCTTGGAAATGCTGAAACGATAAAAATGTGTTGGAATGAGAAACGCCTACAGGGTTCCTCTGGCCATGAATGGGCCCCCGCCCCTTGATCAGAGCGGTTCCTGTCGACCTCCGACCCCCAGCCCGGCTCACCGTCTTCCTCTCGGCCTTCAGCTCCTGCGTGTAGCGCGTCAGGTCGCAGGCGATCTGCGTGTGCAGGCCGTCGGCCAGCTCTTCTCTCTGAGCCGCCATGTCGTTCAGCTGCTGCAGCGTCGCTGCAAACGCCACACACCAGGTGAACCTGGACGAGCCAATCAGAGCACACTTCTGAATGACCTGTGACCTCCACAGCCCAGGAGGTCACAGGAGGTCACAGCCCAGGGGGTGACCTAACATGACGGCGCCGACATCAATGTGAGAACATCAACCAACATCCATCATCCAACATCCATCATCCAACATCCATCATCCAACATCCATCATCCAACATCCATCCATCATCCATCCTTAGGGTTTTCCACTGACCTGCTGTCGTCTTCTCTGCTCCTCTTCAGGTGAAACTTCTTGGACAGGCTCCTGCAGACGGACGGGGTCAGCGAAGGGTCAGCGAAGGGTCAGCGAAGGGTCAGCGATGGGTCGGTTAAGACACTGAAGACACTGATTGGATGCGGCGTGCAGGTAAACCTACCTGATCTGCTTGGCGTAGCTCAGCTCGATGTCGGCCCGCTCCTTGACGAACTTGGTGTATCGCTCCAGGAAGTCGATCCCCCAGCTGGTGTGTTTCTCCAGGTTATCAAACTGGTCCTGGAACAGTAGAAGAAGAACGACGTTTACTGGTTCACTTGCCGTCTCGCAGCTCAACGCCGCCGCAGTCATCTGGCGCCATCCAGGTGAGCAGCCAGACCTCCTGACCTGGAGCCCCTGCTGCACCAGTGGCCTGGATGGACTGGGACCCACCGGTCGTCATGGGACCCACCGGTCGTCATGGGACTCACTGGTTGTCATGGGACCG
This sequence comes from Poecilia picta, assembly GCA_033032245.1. Lineage (NCBI taxonomy): Eukaryota > Metazoa > Chordata > Actinopteri > Cyprinodontiformes > Poeciliidae > Poecilia > Poecilia picta. The sequence goes on along the minus strand of CM065361.1, from coordinate 35,838,891 downwards.
AAGGCTGATCCCCAGGACCACCAATAGGGTGTTAGAGGTTTGGGCTGGGGTACGAATCCCCACAAAGACAACCTGTGTGTGTGTGTGTGTGTGTGTGTGTGTGTGTGTGTGTGTGTGTGTGTGCCAGTGCAACTATAGAACTAGTCTGCTTTCCTCCAGTCTCATGATGACCTTTAACCCCAACCCTTCAGTATCTGGCTGCATTCGGTCTCCATGAGCTTCTCTCTGCTTCAGCTGTAGATTCGGTATCAGCTGATCTATAGACCTGTAGATCTGAATGCAGCTGGTTTTAGTTCGAGTCTGCAGGACCGGATCTATATGCTCTATTCTATGCTGCAAATACAAAAGACAAACAGGCCTGACGTTGAAGTTAAATTCTTCTGAATTACATAAAAATTATTTCATCCTCTGATGTCATCAGTCCAGAGTGCAACCATTTAGTTTTAAAGGAAGTAGAATTGATATAACTGAAGCTGCACGAAGCTTTCAGTCAGAACCCAGCAGGGAACCCAGCCTGAGGGGAACTCGAACCCCCTAACCCCCGAAACCCCGAACCTCCGAAACCTTTGAACCCCCAAACCCCGGAACCAGGGGCGGAGCTATAGGGGGGGCTGAACCAGGCCGGTGGGGGCCCGGGTCTGGAGGAACCAGGGAGGGAGGAATGGATCCAAGTCGCTCAAATGTCAGACTATAAAGTGAGAAAGTGCGCCCCCGCCTGTTGAGAAAGGTGTATCAATGTCCCCCCCCCCCCCCCCCCACCCCGCTCAACGGCTTCCAGCTGCTGCACGTAAGGGGCACGGTGATTGGTCAGGGGGCCCGGAAATTTGCCCCGCCCCCCGGCCCAGAACCAGAACCAGAACCAGAACCGCCGGTTCATTTAATCAGCAGATCAACGTTTTACTTGTTAGTATCAGGGAACAGCAGCAGCTTTGCTGTAACCTGGTCAAATGAGACTTTAAGGTTTAAATCAAGTTCCTCTGGTTTGATCTCCTTCCAGCAGGAGGACAGCGCCTCCACCTGGCGGGGAGGAGGAGCGACAGGAACATGTGTGTTCAGCTCCAGTTGCTGATGGTCAACCTCTGACCCCAGAGCAGAAAACCGCCGCTGCTGCCCGGGGTTTTGTCTTGCAGGCTCCCTGCTGGCATGGAAACCAGTTCGGGTTGAAACTGCAGGACAGAGCTTCCAGATTATTGATTATTGATCAGCAGATATGTCATCCCTTAAGCCCGCAGCGCCCCGCAGCGCCCCGCATCCTCCATGATGCTGCAGAGCCAGACTCTGTCGTCACCGCCGTGTTGCTATGGCAGACAGAGGCGCGAGGGCCGCTGCCACGCGCTCAGGTGAGAACATGGACACCTACCCACAGCTCGGTGCCCCAGTTGCAGCTCATGGTTCCGATCTGCAGCGGCTCCGCCTCCCGGTACCGAACCTCGTTCAGCGCGACCTGCTGCTGCTGCTGCTGCCGGCTGCGCCGCGCATCCTCCGGACGGAGCGGACCGTCTCCCCGCGCGGCTGTCCGTGGACCGTCTCAGTGGCTCTTTGTCGTCACAGAGGGATGCTGAGGCTCGGTGTGGACAAATTCACTTGTTTCAGTGTGGCGCATGCGCAGTGACGTCATTGGTGGGGCGAACCACATGGACTCCCTTGCATATCTACTCAGCTGAGTTCTGTGCGGTTCACGTCAAAGGTCTCCAGGGGTCAAGGGTCAACACCAGCCATTCATTCCAAGTCATCAGTCAGAAACAACAGAAACCCGCAGAGTCATTTCCTCATCCTGACCAGCAGGGGGCGAAAAGGGCCTTTAACAAGGAGAAACCTCCAGCAGAACCGGAACCAGAACCACGTTCATTATTAGCAGTCATCTGTCTGTTAGACCGACTGGAGAAAAACACAGAAAACTGACCCAGGAGCTACTAGTGTAACACTAATAAACTAAATATTAACATTAATGAATTATAGCAGCTTTAAACTGTCATTTTTACATTTTATTGCTGATTAATATTTTAGTTTTTCATGTTTTCTTTCTCATAACAGCTTTAAAATAATAATCTCATTTATTGATCGATTGGCTGCTGCACTCAGTGGCGCAAAAAGTGGGTCTGCAGCGTGTGCAACGCATAGGGGCGCAGCGCCAGAGGGGGGCGCCAAAACCCCGCCTGGAGGGGCGACGCGCCTATGACGTTTTCCCAAACACGTCAGCGCCTTTCGCTCCTTCACCTCGCGCACATAACGAGGTAAAGGTAGCGAGTTTTAACCTTCATGTATCGTCGCTTCGGGGGGGGGACTGTAACATTAAATACATCTTTCTCAACAGGCGGGGGCGCACTTTCTCATTTTCTCGGTCTATAATCAGACATTCGAGCGACCCGGGCTCCTCCAGGCCGGGGCCCCCATCGCCCCCCCAGCCCCCTATAGCTCCGCCCCTGTCTCTAACCTTTGGGCTGATTTGGATTGAGTCCGATTGACCGATTGACCGATTGATCGATTGATCGATTGATCGTTCTCTAAATTCTCCAAGCTTCTGCCACGGACGGGTCGCTCTGTGAACTTTGACATATTTCCAAGATGGCAAAAAACACACATTAAAATCTACTCAAGTGTGTGTGTGTGTGTGTGTGTGTTTGTGTGTTGTTCTGCGATGGACTAGCGACCTGTCCAGGCAACCTTTTGCCCTTTGACCTCTGGATGAATGGCTCTTTATGGCGCTGAGCCCCTATGAAGGGTTCACTCAGTCAGAGTCACATCAGGGGTCAGGGGTCACAACGTCACATCCAACATGGCCGACTGGTCACTGCTGATAAAAACTACAACAAAACAGATTATTTTAAAAGTGCAGTAAATGTATTTGTTTTATGACTTATCAAAATGATTTTCATACTTTACTTTGGAAAACTGATTTTATTCTTTTTTTGCAGACAGCTCGCTCTGTGAACTTAGAGATATTTCTAAATACACATTAAAATGTTCTAATAATCAATTTATCAGTCTGCGATTAGATATATGATATTTTATCCATAAAACTGTCTTATGCAGCTAAACGTTAGTTTGGTCTAAAGTGGAGCTAATAAAGATCAAGTTCAGGACAAACATTCAGCATATGTGAAAAATAATCAAATCTCTGATGTTACATTTGAAAAATAAAAAGACTAATGGAACTAAAATTTCCTTTTTAAAAAAAACTATGAATGTTGTGACTTTATGAACCAAATATTACAATAATTCTTCGGTTTTCTCCTCTAGTCTGAGAAAACGTTTGTTTAAAACGTTTTCTATTCCACTCCCACATAAAATTTAAGATATTCATTTCATAATTATGTATAAAGTTTCCCTACAATGATTCCTGCAAAAGAAATTAAAAATAAAAATCATTCCTGCGTTTTGTAATGAAATTTAGAGACAGACATTTTTTCATGTCTGACTTCATTGATATTTATGGAGAGTTTTCAAAAGTGGATATTGTACAATAAATCTATTGTACATAGAAGCTTTAATATAACATTTGGTCGTCTAACGGGATGAAGGGTTAAATTATATCCGCTTTTTAACTCAAAACGTCACATGCACCAATGAATTGTGGGTAATGCACTTCGCCAAAGACGGTAAAAATGGACCCAAAATGGGCGGGGCGAAGGGCGGATTGGAGGACGCGCATCAAGGCAAGTACAGGGAACCGGAACATTTTTCATCGGTGGAGACCAAGAATCATCCCAGGTGTTTCCATAGACATAATATCAGCGCAGATCCCGCATTGGCTGCTGCGGCGCAGGAAATACGGCGGCCATCTTGGAGCGGTAGCTCCTCCTACTTTGCCAATCAAAACAACAGAGATATTGTTGTTCAGATCGATGGATTATTGATGTGAGGCTCCACAAACAACATTTCACAAGTAAGATGGACATATATATATATATATATATATATATATATATATATATATATATATATATATATATATATATACCAGTAGGAGCTATTTTTCCCATTGTTTTGTTAAATCTTAAAATTTAAATTGTTTAGTTTATTCTTAGCATTTGTTTGTTTTCCTAGTTAATTTATCATTAGAATTTTTATTTTATTTGTTGTTTAGAATAAGTTTTTTGTTTAGTAATTCACTTAATTAGTTAATTAACTTCAGATTGGAATGTGGGCATTTCAGGTATAAGTAGGTGGGTCTTAAGTAGCTTATTATGCACCTGGTGGTCACAAGGTTTGTTACCAGCTAATCAGTCACATCGGTTTTCATTGTGTCAGTCAGTGAACAGGAACAGGAGCAGAACCTGGAACCTTTTGCCTGATCTGCAAATAAAACCAAAGAAACATATTTTGACTTTTGATTTCTTTTTGCTGCGTAAACCAGAATCAATGTGAATCAGGTGAATATTTGAGTTTGATTCACCTTTGAGTTTTGAGTTTTTGAATTTAAGTTTTTTGGACAAATGGTCACTACAATACCAGTATATATATAAGTATATAAGTACTTATATATAAGTATATATATATATATATGATCTATATATATATAGATCTATATATATATACTGTATATATATAGATCTATATATATATATAGTTATCTATATATATATGTATATATATATATATATAGTTATCTCTATATATATATATAGAGATAACTATATATATATATACATATATATATAGATATCTATATATACACAGTCCAGTCACATTAATGTGACCACCACGTACTTTCCACTTCAGAGTTAAATAACCAATCACAGAAGGCAGGTGGCAGCACAGTGCAGTTGAGCGTATATAAAGGGTGTGTGTGGGCTTCGGAAAACATTTCAATCGTTGGCGTAATGCAGAAACGAAGCGATTTATCCGACGTCCAAAAGGGCATGATCATTGGCTTTCGGGCCAAGGGTGGAAGCATTTCCGAAACGGCTGAGTTTGTGAACTGTTCGCGTGCCGCCGTGGTAAAAGTGTACCGTGCATGGCAAAATGGGACTGTCCAAAATCAACGACGTGGCAAATGTGGTGCACCACGGGCCATAGATGACAGAGGCGAACAACGGTTGCGGAGATGCGTTCGGGCAGATAGACGGGCTACCGTTGAGCAACTGACCACTAAAATGAACCAAGGGGCTACCACAAGTGTCTCCCAAACCACTATTCAGCGAACATTGCTGCGTCTGGGCCTCCGAAGCGACGCCTGGTTCGTGCACCTATGCTGACTGGTGTTCATCGACGACGAAGGCTAGAATTTGCACGCCAGTACAGCAGCTGGACGTCCACTGAGTGGCGACAGGTAGCGTTTTCAGATGAATCGCGTTTTATGCTCCATCGGACAGATGGACGTTGGCGTATAAGGCGTGAAACCTCTGAAAGGAACCACCCTGCAACCATTGCAGGAACGGTCCAAGCTGGAGGCGGGAGCATTATGGTCTGGGGAATGTTTTCCTGGCATTCTCTGGGTTCACTGATTATTGTGGAAGGCACGATGGATCAATACAAGTACGCATCTGTCCTTGCGGACCATGTCCACCCCTACATGCGCATTGTTTTTCCTCAGGATGATGGCATCTTCCAGCAGGACAATGCGAGGTGCCATACAGCTGCCAGTGTACGTGCGTGGTTCGAAGAGCACCAGGATGAGTTTACCGTCCTCCCCTGGCCAGCAAACTCACCTGACTTAAACCCAATCGAGCATCTGTGGGACCATCTCGATCGAGTTGTTCGCGCCATGGATCCTCAACCGCGTAATCTAGCGCAGCTGGCCACGGCATTAGAGTCGGCATGGCTCAACATCCCAGAGAAGACCTTCAGGGACCTAAGTGACTCTCTTCCTGCACGTCTCGTAGCAGTTCGCTCTGCGAAAGGTGGTTATTCTGGCTTTTGACAGATGGTCACATTAATGTGACTGGACTGTGTATATATAGTTATATAAATATAAATTTATATAATATAGTTATATAAATATGTATTATTATAATAAATTATACACACAGCCATATATATATATATACATATTTATATATATATAACTATACAAACACAAATAAATAATTTTAATTAATAATGGCACAAATAGATAATGATTAATACTGAATAATATATATTGGATGCATGTTTATATGTATATATATATACATTTTTTTAATGAAATTTGTGCAAATTAATTTGTATTTAAGTGTAATTCTATAAAACTAATTAGATGTTAATTGACAGTTGTGGAGTGAAATATTTGTCTTGATCTTTGTTTACAATCTAAGAATTTTTTTTAATATAGGTATATATATATATATATTCAGTATTAATTATTCAGTATTAATAATTATTTATTTGTGATTGTATAGTTGTATAACTATGTATTATTATAATAAATTATACACACAGCCGTTCATAATAAATTATTCACGGCTGTGTGGTTTGTAATTTGCTCATCATACATCAATATCAGAATATTTCATTCCTATTCTATTGTTATAGCCACAAATCATATTTATAAATGTTGAACTATGTATTAAAAACATACTTAAATAATACATTTATAAACGTAGCTTTGATAGATGTTTGAATATAGTTTCCAGTAACAAAAAAGTGTGTTATGATAGATTAAATGCTCTGATATGTCATTTTTCCTGCTAAACTCATAATGCTGAGTGTTGTGGTCTACCGCTCCAAGATGGCCGCCCTAAATTTCGTCAGCGACAATAGGCGACAGCGGCGCATGATGGTCTATCCTTATATTATGTCTATGAGGTGTACGGTGGCCGACAGGTGCAAATGCGCAGCAACAGAGTTTTTTCTGTTGCTGCGCATTTGCACCTGCCACCGTACATAAAAACAATATACAAAAACAAATCATCTCAAGGTTAATTTGGTCTCGTTGCCAAACTTCCTCAGTTTCATGAGATTCTGATGAAACTAAATCATTGACAGTTTCAGACATGAGCTCTTCATGCCCAGGAAGTGATGCGGCCGCAGCGTTTGGTCCATCTAGATCTGAATTCTGGATTTACTGACGTTTCCTTCTAAAGGTCTGAATCTCTGAGGTTCATGTTTTCATGCGTTTCTGATTTAACCCTTAACGGTTCTTCCTTCCCACTGTGGCCACATGCATGAGGAGGAACCAGCATCGGGTTCTGATGGTTTGGACCGAAACAACTGGAAGAACCTCGGCGGCGTCCGTCTGCCTGAAGCCATCGCAGCAAAATAACCACACGCAACTGAAAAAACTGCAAACTTTATTTACAAACAGGAAACAAACATCCAACTGTTTACAGGCGGCAGGTGTCATGGAACGCCTCCAGGGTCCTAAAGTCCCTCCATGTTGGAGGCAGACCGTCCTGCAGGAACCGGCCACAGCGCTGACATGACGACTGGAACAGCTTGATGTAGCTGCGGAGCCACGTCTGTGGACAGAGACAGGTGGGACAAGGTGGGACAGGTGAGACAAAGAAACTAGTATACAGGCGGCAGATAAAAGCGACTCGCCATGAAGGAGCGGACGACCACGTCGGGCATCTGGGGCAGCTGGTAGTGCAGCAGGGCTGTTGTAGCATGGTCAGTTACCTAGCAACCACACAACCAATCAGAAAGCTGAACACTCAAAGTACCTGAACAGAAACATAGAGGAAGGTCAGTCTTACTTTCTGGAAAACCAGGTATTGAGACTTGGTCCAAATGTCCAGCTGGGACAAAGACACAACATTCAGCAAAGATATGGATGGGAAGCTGCCCGGGTTACCATGGAGACACTGCCCAGGTGAGCCTCACCTTTCCGTCTTCACTGTAGACGTTCTCATTAAAACCTCTGACGACGGTTCTGTCGATGAACAGTGAACGCATCACAACGATGGCCTTCAGCACCTTCCCAAGGGTCACCTGAGAACGAGAGAGCTGAGATGGAGACGCCTCCACCCGTTACCTGGAGACGCCTCCACCCGTTACCTGGAGACGCCTCCACCCGTTACCTGGGCTGTAATCAGTTCTGACATACCAGCAGCACAGCTGACGTCCCGTTGGGTCTGAAAAGCTCGATGGTCATATCCGGAAACATCCTACCGACCCGGGAAATGACATCATCCACATACCTGCACAGGAAGGGAAAGGCCTGTCACAGGTGTGGCTACAGACGCGGCTACAGGTGCAGCTACAGGTGCGGCTACAGGTGCGGCTACAGGTGTGGCTACAGGTGCGGCTACAGGTGCGGCTACAGGTGTGGCTACAGGTGCAACTACAGGTGCGGCTACAGGTGCAACTACAGGTGCGGCTACAGGTGCGGCTACAGGTGTGGCTACAGGTGCGGCTAGAGGGGCGGCTACAGGTGCGGCTACAGGTGCGGCTACAGGTGTGGCTACAGGTGCAACTACAGGTGCGGCTACAGGTGCGGCTACAGGTGCAGCTAGAGGGGCGGCTACAGGTGCGGCTACAGGTGCAACTACAGGTGCGGCTACAGGTGCGGCTACAGGTGCAGCTACAGGTGCGGCTACAGGTGTGGCTACAGGTGTGGCTACAGGTGTGGCTACAGGTGCAACTACAGGTGCGGCTAGAGGGGCGGCTACAGGTGCAGCTACAGGTGCGGCTAGAGGGGCGGCTACAGGTGCAACTACAGGTGCGGCTACGGGTGCGGCTACAGGTGCAGCTACAGGTGCGGCTACAGGTCTGGCTACAGGTCTGGCTACAGGTGCGGCTACAGGTGCGGCTACAGGTACGGCTACAGGTACGGCTACAGGTACGGCTACAGGTGTGGCTACAGGTGCAGCTACAGGTGCGGCTACAGGTGCGGCTACAGGTGCGGCTAGAGGGGCGGCTACAGGTGCGGCTACAGGTGCAACTACAGGTGCGGCTACAGGTGCGGCTACAGGTGCAGCTACAGGTGCGGCTAGAGGGGCGGCTACAGGTGCGGCTACAGGTGCAACTACAGGTGCGGCTACAGGTGCGGCTACAGGTGCGGCTACAGGTGCAACTACAGGTGCGGCTACAGGTGCGGCTACAGGTGGGGCTACAGGTGCGGCTACAGGTGCAGCTACAGGTGCAGCTACAGGTGCGGCTACAGGGGCCCGTGACCCCGTCAGTAGGACTCACTGGGGCGGCAGCACCAGCGTACTGGGCTGGACTTTGGGCCGTCTCTTGGCTGACGCTCCCATCTGATTGGCCGATCGCTTCAGCGACTGCTGGTTCAGCAGACTGGAGGCCAACCCGGCGTGGTACTGCAGCTGAAACCAGAACCGGAACCAACATGCATGGTGCTGCTTGTTGTCATGGTTACAGGATGTTAACAGGCTCAGGTAGGAGCCGGGACATTGAGTGTAAATGAGATGCTGTTGCCATGGCAGCAGCCTGAGTAAAGGCGGATGTCCATCGACAGCTCTACTGGACCGGAGTCCAGAAATGGAACCTTAACCGGGCCCCGGCAGAACCCGACCTCTGGGCCAGCTGGACTCCAGAGGGAAAAGCGTGTCACCATGGCAACAGCATCAAGGCGGGCCTCACCTTGTTGGACCACTTGTAGGCCTGCAGCAGCTGAGAGTACAGAGGAGTTTTGTCCTGAACCGGGTCCAAACTCAGCAGCCCACTGTTATGTAGGGGATGGGACTCTGAGGGACGACCCACCAGGCCGCTGAGACGCTCCAGCTCACTGCGGGACACGAGGAGCACCGGTTACCTAGCAACCAGGGAACCGGGCCCACTGGGCCCAGTAACTGGCCCCAGGCACCAAACCATGACTTCCTATCACTGCTTTAGCTAACCCATTAGCCAGCTGTTAGCCACGCTAACCCATTAGCCATCTGTTAGCCACGCTAACCCATTAGCCATCTGTTAGCCACGCTAACCCATTAGCCATCTGTTAGCCACGTGGTTTCAGGCTTCATCCAGGTCCAGCAGGATCAGAGTCCGGATCGGGTTCTGGATCAGGTCATCCCCTAAATTTAATTTTCTGGATAAATCCTAAAGAGCTCGTTTTCAGTTGGAAAAGGAGCTGGCAGCCGAAGGAGGAGCAGCCGAAGGAGGAGCAGCTCATCCTGCTCTCTCTCCTTATTGGTAACTTTCCCTGTGAATTTTTTTTAAAGTCACATTTTATATAGTTATATTTACATTATCGACATCATAACTGGATTCCTTCAAACCTAATGACCGGGAGATTTTCTCACTTTTATTTTTACCTCACTTTTCCTCACCTCCAAGTTGAACTAGGCCAAAATGACCCCATTCGACCCCAAGGACATTACCAGTATTCTACAACGACTTCAGTTTTTAGAAACGAAGATTCAACGGCTGGAGGTGAACTTTGAGATCAGAGCTACCTGTGGAAATGAAACAACTCTTCCTCAAATCAGCGGAGAGGTCGTACACCAAGCAGCTCAGCCTGGATCGCTCAGGGCGCCAAGCCAAAACAAAAGTCTCACACTGCGGATCCCATGAGACGACTAACGGGGAGAACCTTCACCTGGACGAATCAGCGTGGCTCTGAGCCAAAACCCACCCTCGACTTCAACACCTGCTCCGCCAAAGAATAGCAAACAAGCAGCCAGAGCCAAAACGGCTCCACCGACCCAAGGACAACGCGACCAGCCCAAGCCCCAAAACATTCCGACTCCGTGGGAATCCCGCTGGAAAACAGATTTTCTGCACTTCAGCCTGAGCCTCTGAGTGAAAACCCACCTTCAAACATCAACAATGAGGCTAAACCAACGTATCCACCGCGCAAAGCTCAGAAGAACAAAGCGACCACCAGGAAAATGAAAGGTATGCCAAGAGTGCTTATTGTTGGAGATGAGACAGTTAATGGAATCAGTCATGTTTGCAATCCCAAGAAAACCAGAGTGGTTTCTTTTCTTGGTGACACTGTATCCGATTTGACTCTCTCTAATCACTGATCAGCCAAACATGGAGAGTTTGGTTGTGCATGTAGGAGCCAACGATCTGGCAAAGGAAAAATCTGAGATTCTGAAAAAGGACTTCAATAGTCTTCTGGAGACTATGGGAAAATTAAAAATGAAGTTATTTCTCAGTGGTCCAATTCCACCACCTCAAGTGGGAGACGAAAAACACTCCAGGCTGGACATGATAAACAAATGGCTGATTAAAACCTGCTCTGCCAGCTCAGTGACCTTCATCGATAACCTCTGGATCTACTGGCAGCGATTTCACCTCTTTGGAAGAGGCACAATCTTAACAAACATGGGACAAGGCTGCCCACTGCAAACATTTTTAATTTTATCAACAAGAACAACAATGTGACCATCGCTTCAGAAGAATAGGATCAAGGACGCCTGACTAGGATGGAAGCCTCTGCTTATCAAGAGCAAAATGTCCCAAAACAAAGTGATAAAACATCGACTGAGGACAGATCGACTGGTTTCCCTTCCCTCTCCTTCCTCCATCCTCCCTCTTTGCTCCTACACTCACTCACTGCATTCACATGAGACCTATGAAGAAATGTCTTCCGGACCAGAGTTGCTCAAATTCACCGATGGAATGGATCAACAGGTTCGTCTCAGCACGGCTCTCCTTAGCGCTACATAGCAGACCTGACCCCCTGCCTAAAGGAACCTCAGAGTCAGACTGAAGAACTTTCAGCCTCCAAGTCACTTAAATTGGCTCTTTTAAATACCAGATCTCTCTGTGCTAAAGCTTTATTAATTAATGATTTCATCACTGAGCATAATATTGATGTTTTATTTCAGAAACATGGCTGAATGACAAGAATGAACCAATCGTACTAATTGAATCAGGACCAAACTACAATTTTTTAAGTGAGAATAGAAAACACAAAAAAGGAGGAGGCGTGGCTTCAATATTTCAGGATACCATGAACTGTAGCAAAATCTCTCTGGGTCAGTTTATGTCTTTTGAGTATCTTGGAATTGAGGTAAAAGGCCACAAACAAACTTTGACACTAACTGTATACAAAACTCCAACATATGTGGAAAATTTCTTTACGGACCTGAATGAGCTTCTATCGCTAATATGTATTGATTATGATTGGTTAATAATTGTCGGTCATTTCAACATTCATGGTGACAACCTGAAGACCGAGGGGCAAAAAAGCTTTTAATATATTAGACAGTTTTGGTCTAACAACATGTCAAACAAGCAACACACACTCATGGACACACACTGGACCTGGTCATCAGTGAGGGTGTGAATATTTCCAGTGTCTCTGTAAAGGATGTCGCCCTGTCGCATCACTTCCTGTTATCTTTGACAGTCTTTATCTCTTTATCTGCTAACCTACTTGGACAAATAGCCACTAATCTACTCTTCTTCCTCACCCTTATGCTATAATGACGTAGATAAGTTGGTAGATGATTCTCAGTGAAACTTTCAGATGTAATCAGATATCATTGATTACGTTGCCCCCATTAAAGTGAAGGTTGTGACTGTAGGAAGAATCTCCATGGAGAAAAGCACAAACAGTTCAAACTGCAAGACAACTCAGCCGTAGGCCGAACGGAGATGGAGTAAAGCTCAACTTCACGTCTACTATGACATCTACAAAGAAAGATTACGTCACTATCACACAACACTAAAACATGCAAGAGAAGCTTTCTTTGCAGATGTCATAAACAAAAACATTAACAACGTTGGAGCTTTATTTGCTACTGTTGACAGGCTCACAAACCCTCCTGTGACGTTTCCACCTGAACTTCAATCTAATGCCTCCAACAAGTTTTCAGTTTCTTCTCAGAGAAAATCCAAAAGATCAGAGGATTAATCTGCACATCGTCTCCAAAGCCAGAACCAAAGCTGGGCCCAAACAGAACCAATGCAGGAACAATGACCCAATTTCAACTACTTGATTATAAAACCCTAGAGGACATTATAAGTCAGTGAAGCTCCAGTTTCTGCTGTCTGGATGTCCGACCCACACATTTCTTTAAGAAAGTCCAGCCTGTCATTAATGATCTGATCCAGATAGTGACTCATCGCTGTCTTCAGGTGTTTCCCCTTTGAAAACAGCTGTTATCAAACCACTGATAAAAAAGAACAATCTGGACAAATCACTGCTGCAGAATTACAGGCCGACCTCTGACCTTTGACCTCCCATTCATCAGCAAAGTTATTGAAAAAGCAGTTTTTAAACAATTGAATAACTTCCTAACAATGATGAATCGCTTTGACTCTCTGAGTCTGGTTTCCATGGTTACCACAGCACGGAGACGGCCTAGTCAAAGTGTTCAATGACATCTATATAAATACAGACAGTGAGAGAACCACAGTGCTGGTTCTGGTTCTGGTTCTGGTTCTGTTGGACCTCAGTGCTGATCAGGACATTTTACTGAACCGACCGGAGAGTCGGGTCGGACTCTCCGGTCCAGAGCTCAGCTGGTTTCAATCCTACGTGAAGATCAGGGATTTCTTTGTTTACATCGGAAACTTCTCATCAGAGAGGTCAAAGGTCACATGTGGGGAACCCCAAGGTTCAATCCTAGGACCCCTTCACTTCAATATCTATCTGCTCCCACTGGCTCAGGTTATAACAGGAAATAAGATCAGCTACCATAACTATGACACACAGATCTACATCACGATGTCACCAAACGAGGAGAAGCAGCTTTCAGCTTCTATGCACCACAGATCTGGAACAAACTTCCAGAAAAACGTTAAAACAGCTGAAACACTGATACCCTTTAAACCTCAACTTAAAACTCACCTGGTTAAAGTTACTTATGGATAAATCAGGGTTTTGATGTCTTTGATGTTTTAATTTCTATTTATTTCTTTTCTCACTGTTTCCGTGTTAATGATGTAAAGCCCCCCGGAAAACGTCCCAGTCCTAAAAGGGTTTTTAATATTTTTATCTTTTTTAATCTTTGTTTCCAAAATCTCTTTTTCAATGTTTATTCAATGTCACACTGTTTTTAACTATGTAAAGCACTTTGAAAGGCCTTGCTGCTGAAATGTGCTGTACAAATAACATTGATTGATTGAATAAAGTTTTAGCAATTTTTTGAATTGGACGTTTATATCCATGCTCTTATTTTGAAGGAGCACAGCAGTTGTATTTCCTCACATCCAATTTTTTCCTAATGCATTTAATTCAAACAAATCATATAAAATAGAGTGAAGAGAAAAATAAAAATATCTAATGAGGTTCTGGAACATGATGCTTTAAACTGGACCTGAAGAACTTTATGTAAATATTAAGTGAAGATGAAATGTAGAACTCGAATGGGCCGTTGAATCCATAGGCATAATATAAGGATAGACCATCATGCTCTGCTCTCGCCTATTGATGAGATTTAGGGCGGCCATCTTGGATCTGTCCACCTCCACTCAGCATTATGTGTTTAGCAGCAAAATGACATTTAATCGATCATAACACACTTTTTTGTTACTGGAAACTATATTCAGACATCTATCAAAGCTACATTTATAAATAATTGTATTATTTAAGTATGTTTTTAATACATAGTTCAGCATTTTTAAATATGATTTGTGGCTATAACAATAGAATAGGAATGAAATATTCTGATATCGATGTATGATGAGCAAATTACAAACCACACAGCCGTGAATAATTTATTGTGAACGACTGTGTGTATAATTTATTATAATAATACATAGTTATACAACTATACAATCTCAAATAAATAATGATTAATACTGATTAATATATATTGGATGCATGTTAATATGTCACCAGTCTTCCACCCGGGAGACCAGGGATCGAATCCAGGCTGGGGCTGAAGTTACAACAGTCCATTGAGCTGTCAGTGGGTCCTTAGACCCTTGGAGCTATATAGCCGACCTCATAACATGAGAGACACTGATAAGCACGACATGCGGCTCAGACGTCGCCCGGCCAAACAAGGTCTGCATCAGGTGCTGGGGAACCAGAGCACCTAGATGAAAAATGGGCTACTGGAACAAGACGGAAATGGGCGAGAGGTGAAAACATGGATCTGTTGGATGCTACTACTCAAGTAACCCTAGTCAGAGGGGCTACATGCAAAGACTGTGGGAGGAATGGTTACTTCGACATCCCCAGTCAACACTAACTGCTAAGCAACTAGTGGCTCAGTGTTCCAACATCCGCAAACGGCAACTGCTCTCACAACTTGAGATTGACGAGGTTCAACACAAATGGTACGGCAAGGGGGAGGAGCCAGAAAACCAGGTCAGAGGGGAGTTAACTGCCCACCCAGAGACTCGGTATGTAGCCCCAGTAATGAACGAACCATCAGAGCTGAACGAGGCAGCAACTAACCTGAGAGAGAGAATCGTGGCCGTAATGAACACCAGACAACCCCGACGCCAATTACAACGGCTGAGTGAAGCACCACCAGAAAGTCTAATTGAAGATGTGAATGCGGCATTGAGAACGATCCCTACCACTAACTACCACAACTGTCAGTTAACATTTAATTTGTTTCATAGAATTACACTTAAATACAAATTAATTTGCACAAATTTCATTAAAAAATGCATTTTGCAATTTGTGTTTGTATAGTTATATAAATATGCATTATTATAGTAAATTATACACACAGCCCTATATATATATATATATATATATATATATATATATATATATATATATATAGAGAGAGAGAGAGAGAGAGAGAGAGAGACCAGACCCAAGGTGTAGGTTGTGCCATGAGGCCCCTGAGACAGTCCAGCACATAACAGCAGGTGAAGATGCTGGCAGGGAAAGTGAACATGGAACGACATAACCAGGTGGCGGCATAGTGTACAGGAACATCTGGCAGAATATGGACTGGAAGCCCCGAGATCGAAGTGGGAAACACCCCCAAAGGTGGTGGAGAATGACGGAGCTAAGATCCTGTGGGATCCAGATCCAGACAGACAAGATGGTGATGGAGAACCAACCGGACATTGTGGTGGTGGATAAAGAACAGAGGAAAGCCGTTGTGGTGGATGTAGCTATACCAAGTGATACAACATCAGGAAAAAGGAGCATGAGAAACTGGAGAAATACCAGGACCTCAGGGAGGAACTGGAAAAGAACTGGAAGGTGACGACCACAGTGGTGCCTGTGGTCATCGGGGCCCTCGGGGCAGAAACCCCCAAACTGGAGCAGCGGCTAAAACAGGAACAACATCAGACATCTCAGCACTAGGCACAGCCAAGATACTGGAGGAGAACCTGAAGCTCCCAGGCCTCTGGTAGAGGTCAGAGGTCAGAGGATGAGAGAGAGAGAGAGAGAGAGAGAGAGAGAGAGAGAGAGAGAGAGAGAGGAGAGAGAGAGAGAGAGAGAGACCACCCGCAGAGGGTGAGAAGGGAATTTCTTTAATATATATTTAATATATATGTCCATCTTACTTGTGAAATGTAGTTTATGGAGCCTCACATCAATAATCCATCGATCTGAACAACAATATCTCTGTTGTTTTGATTGGCAAAGTAGGAGGGACTACCGCTCCAAGATGGCCGCCGTATTTCCTGCAGAGCAGCCAATGCGGGATCTGCGCTGATATTATGCCTATGGTTGAATCGGTTCGGGTTCTTACTTCAGGTCCCGGTTGACGGCCTGCAGCGTGTCCTGGAACTCGGAGATGAACCTCTTCTCGCGGCCCTCCAGAGTCTCGCGGTTCTTCATGCCGTCCTTCAGCGACTCGAAGACGCGGCTGACGCTGGAGCGGAGCGCCTGGATGCCGCTGATGGCGTGAGAAAAGGCGTCCAGGTTCACCCCCACGGAGATGGGCTCCGCCATGTTGCTGCTGCCGCTGCTGCTTCTGGGGCTCCGTGGCGCTGCATCATATCACACCGCCGCCATCTGGCAGGGAGGAGGAACTGCACTCAAACGAAACCTGTTTTTTTCCTAAAACGCGGTTTGTTGTGATTAAGAATTTAAGATCTTTTATTATTTTGAATCTAGTCGCTGTTAATTAGTTGTTTCAATGCTGTTCTCCTGAAATGTTCGCTACAGTTTGCTCAGCAGATTTATCAATATTTCTCTGTAGTTAGTAACATTTAGCTGTGGACTAATGTGAGCTCAGACGATGAGCTTCTTCATTATTTTCTCTGAGTTTTCTAGTTTTCTGTGTTCTGGTCTCGTTTCAACCAGGATGTTCATTTCTGGCTGTAAAGCCATTAATGATGAGCTTCAACTTATTATCATCAATAATCTGTTGAGAAAACAGGAATGTTAGCTAATGTTCACATAATATGAGTTAAAAAGAAATGAAAGTAAAGTTTTAGTTTGAATAAAGATTCAAGACTTCTCTGTTGTGATTTCCTTTATTCCATCAAATCATTTGAAGCATCAGATATTTGATGAGTTTCATTTTAACAGGACAGTTTTGGTCTCAAACAGCCGAAACGTCCAAACGTAGCAGGAAGTGAAGCCGAGTTCATGGAAACAAACAGATTCTCTGATTCAGGCGACAAGCTGCCAACAGCACTGTAAAAACTCAAAATTCAACATAATAAAGAGAATTTGGGTTGAAATTATTTTATTTCACATTCCTGGTTTCAAACAGCAGAAACAAGCATTGATCCAAAATCAGAAAGGGAAAACTAAAGATGAGAGAGAGAGAGAGAGAGAGAGAGAGAGAGACAGAGAGAGAGAGAGACAGAGAGATAGAGAGACAGACAGATAGAGAGAGAGAGAGAGAAACAGACAGACAGAGAGACAGAGAGATAGAGAGAGAGAAACAGACAGAAGGAGAGAGAGAGAGAGAGAAAGATAGAGAGAGAGAGAGACAGACAGACAGAGAGAGAGAGAGAGACAGAGAGATAGAGAGATATAGAGAGAGAGATTGAGAGAGAGAGATAGAGGGTTAGCCTTTGGGGTTGGTAGATTATAGAGTCATAGGCGTCGGGCGATCGGAGCAGCAGGAGGATTAGAGCTACAAAGTGAGGATGAGGAGGATTAAAGAGGAGGAAGAGGACAGGAGGACATAAAGGGACAGCAGGACTTCGTACCTGAGAGGAACCGACAGGTGAGTTGATCTGAGATCAGTTACTGAAGGAAAACCCTCACTTTTGAGAGTTGGACCTTTTACTTTAACTAGACTGATGGTCCCAGGTCAGGGAGTCTAAATGTTCTGGACCCAGGAGTCCATCGGACCGTTGGTTCTGTTTGACGGCGGGTCGGAGAGACGGGTTCTGTCGCTCAGTCCATCTAGTTTATTTGGTGGTGTAGAACCAGTGGTGTAGAACCAGTGTGTAGAACCAGGTGGTGTAGAACCAGGTGGTGTAGATCCAGGTGGTGTAGATCCAGGTGGTGTAGAGTCCAGGTGGTGTAGATCCAGGTGGTGTAGAACCAGGTGGTGTAGAATCCAGTGTGTAGACCAGGTGGTGTAGAACCAGGTGGTGTAGAACCAGATGGTGTAGAACCAGGTGGTGTAGAACCAGATGGTGTAGAACCGGGTGGTGTAGAACCAGGTGGTGTAGAACCGGGTGGTGTAGATCCAGGTGGTGTAGATCCAGGTGGTGTAGATCCAGGTGGTGTAGAACCAGGTGGTGTAGAACCAGGTGGTGTAGATCCAGGTGGTGTGGTGGTGTAGAACCAGGTGGTGTAGAACCAGATGGTGTAGAACCAGGTGGTGTAGAACCAGATGGTGTAGAACCAGGTGGTGTAGAACCAGGTGGTGTGGTGGTGTAGAACCAGATGGTGTAGATCCAGGTGGTGTCTCCACCCCTGGTTCTAGTCAGGTCTCCAGCTGCAGCTTCTCTCTGATCTGCTGCAGGAATCAAATAAATTCTGGACGAGTCTCTCTGGACTTTCGTCCTCTGGGCCTGAAATGTTCTGCAGCTACTAGAAGAACCACTGAGGAACTGTGTGGTTCTGACTGGTTGCGGTTGTTCAGTTTCAGATCCGATGTTTGCCTGGCGACCTCTGACCTCAGCCCGTCATGACGACCCGGTCCAGGTAGAGGAGGCGGAGCCTGAGGAAGAGGCAGCTGATGAACTTCCTGCCTGACTGACTCGGATGCGCCATGTCCCCCCCCCTGCTCTTCATCATCTTCATCATCTCTCCGTCCTCCTCCCAGCCCAGCGGCCCATTGGACGCCTGCAGCTTGGGGGCGGGGCCAGGACGGCAGGCCCTCCCCTGTCAGCCCCCCCCCACCAACATGAAGGAGTTCATGCAGATCAGAGTCGACCCCCCTGGCATCACCTGTGGAAACCCCCCAGAGAGGTTCTGCACCCTGGTTGGTACTGCTCCCCCCGTCCCCCAGGGTCCGATGGCCGCCGCTGAAGGTGCCTTGTTGCTAGGCGACAGAGGGGGAAACATTTTCTGTTTGGATCTGAAAGGAAGTCCTGGAAAATTCCTTCCTCTGATTATTTTAATCTTTATTTATTATTGATACTGGAAGCAGTCAGCCGGGGAGCTCCTGCAGGGCTCGGCGCCACAGCTTGGACACCACAGAGACACCGTGAGTCTCGCTGTCTGGCTAATTGTCCCCATGGGACTTTCATGTTTGAATTATTAATAAATGCTAAATACACTCAAAAAACTAAATGTTAATGGCAAAAGGCGGAAAAAAGTCAAAGAAAATGTTTTGTTGGCTCAGAAGCAGCGGCGTCGCCTAGCAACAAGGTCCTCGGTTCAAATCCCTCCAGTCACTCTGCAGGTTCTCTGTCTTCAGTCCAGGAACTCCAGTGGCCGTCTCTTGTCCCCAGGTCAGATGTCTCTGCCCTGTGATGGACAGCTGAGCCTCCATATCCTGAGACACGAGCAGATGATGGACGATTTTTCATTTTTTTATGTTTTTGGCCTTTAGGGTTAGAGTACTGAGCGAGGGTGAAGACGTGTCGAACCTGCGACTCAGGCCTCCATACGTTGGTCGTGCTTTGCCCCTGCGCAGAGCCACATATGAGCTGGCCTTGGTTCTGGTTCTGACCCAGTCCATGGTGTGACAGTTGGCACCAGCAGCTTCAGGGATTAACTCATCAGATTAGAGTCGGTGTTAATCTGCCGGACCAGAGAGGACCATAACCCGTCCATCTGACCAGAACCCACATGTTGGGTAGTTCTGATGACCCACTGGTCCACCATCTCTCCTCTTCCTCTGACTTCATACCGGTTCTACAACCTACCTCAGTCTGTCAGCAGGGGTGTGAGACTGGACCCGACCTGAACCAACTGGACCCAGTCATCTTACCAGAACTGACTGGAACCGACCCAACTGATCCAGTTGGTCCTCTGTCTTTAAAACCCGGCCAGTAGTTTGGGAGCTTCGAAGTCTTTTCACAGACTGACAGTTGACCCTTGACCCAGAAGTCGTGTCATCTGACTGACTCTGACCGGGTCGGACCTAAAGAAGTCTGAGTCCCTGAACCCGGCTCTGCTCTTTCTATAAACAGAAGTAATGAAGAGAAAGTTGAAGCTCCTCCACCTGATGCCTTGTTGGATGTGTTGGCAGGAGAACCCGTACCTGTGCAGCGACGAGTGCGACGCGTCCAGCCCTGACCTGTCTCACCCTCCTCAGCTGATGGGAGACAGGGAGAGAGGGGGGCTCATCACCTATTGGCAAACCATCACCTGGTCCAGGTATCCTGAGCCCCTATTGGCTAACATCACTCTGTCATGGAACAAGAGTCTGGAGGTGGTTGATGACGTCATCATTACCTTTGAATACGGAAGACCGACCAGCATGGTGCTGGAGAAATCCATGGACAAAGGTAAGCTGTCACTCAGGAAATCAGCCAAAGTTCAGCACCAGGTTCTAGTGAGGATGTCAGAGATGCACAGAACTTTGGGTCGACACCAGCTGAAGGTAAATGTTTCCTCTGATGCTGAGTTGCTGTTGATGCCGTTTGTCCTGCAGGTGCAACATGGCAGCCATATCAGTACTATGCTGACGACTGCCTGGAGGCCTTCGGCATGTCACCTAAACAAGTTTCTGACTTGGCGCCGACCAACCTAACCCGGGTCATCTGTACTGAGAAGTACTCCCGCTGGGTTGGGGCCAAGGTGAGTAACTGGACCTGGTCTCACTGGGACAGTAAAACCTCAGGAAAGTCTTTGAAACTCTGCTGCCCTCAAACTGCTCCAGGAAGAGAAGAACGTGGTGTTTGAGGTGCGAGCCCGATTTGGTGTGTTCGCTGGGCCAAAGCTCATCAACATGGATGCCCTTTACGTCCGGATGGAGACGATGAAAGGTCTCAGAGACTTCTTTACCTTCTCCAACCTCCGTCTGCGGCTCCTCCGCCCCGCTCTAGGAGGAACCTACGTTCAGAGAGATAACCTACTGAAGTACTTCTACGCCATTTCCAACATTGACGTACCTGCCAGGTAAGCAAACTCCTGAACTTGCTTACATTTTAGAAACATTTCAGGGATTCACAGACGTGATCAACCAAAAGCCCCCCGGCAGTAACACTCAACTAGGCGACAGGTTCTGCACATCTGAAAGTCCTCAGCTATGTTACAAACACATGACCACATGCTGTTAGCGACAAACAACCACACCAGACCTCAATGATCAGGCCTGGACATGTGGTGGGTTATTAGGGTTACGTCCAACCCGGGCTGGGCTCCAGTGGGGTCTGGACCGCGGGGGATCTTCTGAAACTTCAGCAGGTTTTAGCAGATGTTGAGTTTCTCACCACCAAAAGGACAGGCAGGTAGTCAGGGTCCTGGATTGGCGTCATGCCGTCTCTGATTGGTGCTCCACACTCGTCTGTTCCCCAGGTGCAAATGCAACCTGCATGCGTCTCGGTGCGTGCTGCAGGATGCCGCTCTGCAGTGTGAATGTGAGCACAACACTGGCGGACAGGACTGCCAGCGCTGCAGGGGGGGCTTCAGGTCCCGCAGCTGGAGACCGGGATCCTACCTGCCCCTGCCCAGAGGTGCCGCCAACACCTGTACGACCCCCCTCCCCCACACACACACACACACACACACACACACACACATACATAGACCCACACCAGGTGACAGAACTCCATCCCTACCTTTTGTTTCCCAGGTGAAGCAGCAGGAAGCGCGGTTGGTAAGCAGCATTCATCGCCTGTTTCCTCACCTGTCTGCTCTACTGTCAGTGTTGCATCATCTTTTTTTCATGTTGTTTAAAGGATTCGTCCATTTTATTCTTTTTTAATCAATGCAGCTAAACTCACTTTACTTGCCTGTGATTTTCTTATGTGTGAGATTTCTGAGGCTTCAGCCAATCGGCTGAAAGGTTACAGAATCCTGACTTCACCATAAGACACACATGAACCTTCATGACTCCTGGGAGTTAATGCACCAGCAGATGGTGGAGTTTAATCTGTTTGAATGGTTAATCACACACACACCGAGCTTTAGCTGCAGCTGGTGCCTGACACGCCGTCAGTAACGACTCTGAGTCTCATTAAAGTTGCATTCTATAACTTTAAATAAGTTTTACGTTTATTAATAATGTCGCCATAACGATTTAATATGAAATATAATCTGAAAAAATGAGCTCTTCCCAGTGCTCCCAGTTCCAACTGCAGAAATACAACCAATAAGAGCCAGGAGGTGTTGGCGCTGCCAGTCACCTCGTGTACGTGCTGCTCAGACCCTCTGTCTTCCTCTCTGCTTCTCTACAGCTTGTTCACCACAACAGAGCCTGCCATGAATGCTAAGGCTAGTTAGCATAGCCGCCTATCACAGCAATTTTCCTGAAATGGTACGTTGTTTCTGTGCCGTTAGCACATTTAGTAGCATATACATGAGGCTGGTTCACAGCACCAAGACCCGCCTCCTGGCTCTGACTTACTCATTTGAACAGAAACCTCTAAGATGCAACAGTGGCTGTAGAGCTGCTGCCTCAAACCTCTGGACTCTGCTGTCCGTCTGCGTTTGGGTTAGAAAAACATCAGAAAAGATCTCTGCAGAACACAGACGGGAGATTCTCACACATTATTACATCTTCTGACAGAACAGCCCAGCTGCTGCAGAGCCTCCAGCAAGTCCAAGGTCAGGCAAAGAAAGGTGGCAGAAAACCTCCATGTTTCAGCCGACACCTGGGACTTGGAGGAGATGAAGATCAGCGACACCAACCTGACTCCACTTCACACTTCTCCTTATGTGCAGAAATTGGTTTTGTTTCCATGGCGGAGGAACTTGGTTCCTCTATTAACACCTGCACCAACAGGCTGAGATACGCAGGTGGTAGAAATTATACTGTAAAAATGATTCAGATTTCATAAATACAATGGTCCCTTTTTCCAGATCTTGAAGGGTTTGATGACTGGCAGATGGTTTGTCAGAGAATCTCCTCCAGGCTGAAGATCAGCTAGAGGTTTTTCATCTTCTCCTCAGAGAACCTGATCCGTGTCAAAGGATCAGAGATATGAGCTCCTAATATTACTGAAAGGAGTTCATGTGTGAAAGTGCATGGTGCTATATGTTGGGGTAAGAGCGCCATCTCTCTGCTGTTACCTGTACTTGCTGTCATCATTACTTTTTCAGGTGTGAAAATGACTCAAAGATCAATTTGGTGCAGAAGGAGAAGACAGGGAGAAACTCTGGCCCTAAACAGGGATGGAGCGGCCCAGTTCGGCCCACGAACCACCATGGTTCCCCTAAATTAAGACACTAGGATGGAAAGCTCCCAGTCTGATGTTCTGCAGAGTTCAGCCAGAATTGGTAGAGAACAAAACCACTAAGAGTCATTACTCTTCTTCTGTGACAGCAGCTTCTGATGGACCAAATGGAGTAAGTGACATCACGACCTCTGACCCTGACAGCAGCAGCAAGCCTGAGCTGGACGCTGCCGTCTGGACATCGGCCACTCTGACTGGCAGCCCCTCTACCACCACTGACAGCATTTTGTCCATGTTTTACTATTCACTGACTACTTACACAACCACAGGAAGTGCTCTTACTCTTCCAGGTGCAGCCAGAAGTTCGATTGCCACTGACCCACAGAGAATCACTGCTGCGGAGACAAGTACTGCCACTGGTAGTCCAGTTACGACTGATAGCCCTGTATTTGGTAGGACTAGCACTGTTTCCATGAGCAGCACTACGGACTACCCCAGCACTACGGATTCTGTCATGGCCGTAGACGTCATGGCAGCATCTGACAGTAACACTCGTAGATATGCTGGTGCAACAGACATCAGCTCACCCATCAGTACAGCCCAGGGGAAGCTACCAACAGTCCCAGTAGCACCATCAGCAGCTACAGTGCAGCCAGTAAAAGCGTCACAATCTCAGCCAACACCAGAGATTTGGAGGAGTCTAAGAGTAGCTCAGTGACACCACCCTTTTACTCCACCTTTTCTGGGACTGGTAATACCGACTTGGTGACCAGTGTCCTTCCATCTTCTGCTGGTGTGGTGTCATCAACCAGGGCCCAGAACCCAGTAACCATTCCAGAAACCACTCCACCCAGTCTGTCAACTGGAACTACTCCAACCTCTCAGGAAGGAGACGCTCCACCATCAGCTACGTCTGTTTCTCCAGATATTCTAGTCAATCCAACTGCCCCATTAGATGTAGCAGCTCTTCCTGAAGAAGCTAAACCCATTTTAGAGGCCCAGACTGTGCTTCCTCCCGTGGAACCTCCTGAAGATGTTCGCCTTTATGCACCTTCAGATGTTCCACCAGGCGGCCTGTCATCTAAAACTCAAGAATCTGCAACTGATCTGCCGTCTTCTGAGTTACTTCTGCCAAAGGAATCTCCTCCTCTAGGATCTACTTTGAAAATACCTGCAGAAGGATCATCCTCTAGTTCGGTGGCTGTACCTTCTCCTGATCCAGTTTCAGATGTACCTTTTTCTGATTCCCCTTCTCGTAATAGACCTCCAGAGACACCTCCTTCAGATGTAGAGTCCTCTACGACTCCTGGCGCTCTGACAGATGCACCCCTTCCCTCACTAACTCCACCCACAGTTCCCCTTTCAGCTCCCGGGGCTGATGTAGAGCCATCGGCTCCTTCTGGGGGACAATTGGAATTAAATCCAGATTTTGAAACCTTGGATCAATCTAAACTCAGTGCTAATCTAGATGTGGACGAATCACTACAAAATCCAATGCCTAGTTCAGAACAAGCATCTGTTGGTGATCCTGCAACCCAACAAGAAGAAAAGTCTTCTGGGGTGGAAGCAGCTCAGCTGTACAAAGAATTGGCATCTGGGAAAAAGGAGTCTAACGAAGAAAGGACAGATGAAAGAGATATGAAAGGTATAACTGATTGCATTAAAATAACTCTATATTCAGATAAACTGATCAGAATAACAACATCGGGAACCTTGAGGTTATTCCAGTCTAAGAAAATGTCATAAAATGATCTACTATCAGCTTATTAGCGCATTTATGACACAAGTTGCAGCTTGAAACACTATAGAATCTCAGCATGGATCTCTTATTTTGAAGTCCAAAAGGAAGTACTTCATGACACAGTTTACTTCTGTAGAGGAATCCTCTGGATTCTCCTCATTCTGGACCAGAGAAGCAGCAGTGTGTCAATGATGCCGATTCCGGTTATTAAACATGAAGGCAAATATGAAGTTCAGTGAAATAATTTAAAACCAACATTTTTCTGTCTGTTCACAAAAGGAGTCGTCATTTCCAAAGAGGAGGAGAAAGGCTTTGAGAAGAAAGGTACCAACCAACATGGCTGCTGCTTTTAGAAGATGTTGTCATGACATCAGTTGTTGCCATGGTTACTCTGACTACTTCATGTTTTAAGCAATCCAGAAGATTCTGATTCCAGGAGGACCAAAGTCCACTCAGCTGTCCAAAATCATTTACGTCAACTTCCAGGGTAAGACCAGTTCCCTCCCAATTCCCTCCCAGTTCCCTCCCAGACCCCTCAACAGGAATCCAGAAACACAGTCAGGTTCTGGATCCAGTCCCAGATCAGAACTTCCTCTGCCAAACATCTAAAATGGACCAGAACCGGCCAGTTCAGAACTCGGCTGCCAGACCCAAAGAAGAGCCACGGGTCCATTTTAGAACCGGGTTAAGGTTTTGTTGGTGGTTATAAAGATCTCAGCTGTGTGAGGTTCTGCTCAGACGTTATTCAGCCTCTGCTGACCTGTGGGTCTTCTAGAGCGGTCCCTCTAGACTAGCGGTTCCCAACGTGGGGTACCGCCCCCCTGGGGGCGATCAGAGGATGGCAGGGGGCGCTGGCGGACATTTTTATAAAAGGGGGGCGCTGGGATGCCTTTGGGGGGCGTTTGGTCGAAGGTAAACTTTACACCTTAAATGCACAACAATACCAGTTTAGACTTTGAGCAACTTGGTAAAACTGGATTGTGTAACATTAAATCATGCTTGGCTGCAACATGGCGGCTCTTCTTCTATTCAGTGTTTATAGCTTCTGTTAGCTTCTTGTTAGCTCCTCTCCTGCTACTGGTAGCTAAAATCACGATACCCTCACTGTGTCCCTCTGAAAAATGAACCCATTTAAATACAGAAATTCCTCCATGGTGACACCAGATAGAGATCGATCATTTTATAGCGTTGACACTGGAGCTGTAAGTGGTTCGGTATGAAACGGGTGGATAGAACAACACAGAGCTTTAAATTTCAATAATCAGAATGCAGAAACTGTTTCTGTTATTTTAAATGGTTTATGTCAGTCTGCCTACCATGAAACACATGACAATTAGGCGGCGCAGCAGGTGATGAGTGAAGATTACTGATGGTCAATAAACAATGAAATAAATGTAGCAACAGGACAGAAACTAAAGTGGACATAGCAATAAACCAAGAGAGGATAATACTAATCAAAGGAAACTAAATGGAAATGAATGAAGAACAAAATGCAAGAATAAACTAAGAAACTAAAGTAAATACAGGGGAATAAACTGGTATGGCAAGACCTTTAGAGCAATAATTAATACAGAGACTGTATGGCAAGAATAAACAGACACTATTTCCAGATAAAAGGTAAAATAATATTGTTTTAGTGCCATGAGTTTGTTGAGACCACATCTAGTACTGAGAATAAATATCTTACAAACCATAACAGTAAAGAACTGATCACTTATTGATGTTTTTAATTAGATTTGATATATTTATTTCTTGAATATTATTTTTCATGTCAGTGTTAATGTCATGAGGCTTGAGACTCCATGACACTTTCAATTTGACTCATTAGGATTTGATTAAGAACCAGATTTGTTCTTTTTAATTTCTGTCCAGTAAAATTATTAATCTATAATCAATAGGCAGATTTATATAAAGATATAATCCACGTTTCTGTCTCATATTTCCATGGCATTAAAAGGAACTTTAGTTTTTCCACTGAAAGCTCTGGTTTGCACAATAAATGCCATGTGGGTGAAGTTTTATGGATGATGCTCTGATGTCCCATTAGCCTGGAGGCAACACAGAGCTGAACCA
This sequence comes from Poecilia picta, assembly GCA_033032245.1. Classification (NCBI taxonomy): domain Eukaryota; kingdom Metazoa; phylum Chordata; class Actinopteri; order Cyprinodontiformes; family Poeciliidae; genus Poecilia; species Poecilia picta. The sequence continues at coordinate 35,811,677 of CM065361.1, read as the reverse complement.
CCAGAAACCCAGAAGCACTGAGGAGAAGAAGATTAATGTAGTTACAGTTCTATCATGTTAATAATGAAAAGTTTAATGTAAGTAGTTACAGTTCTATCATGTTTAATGATTAATGTAGTTACAGTTCTATCATGTTTAATGATTAATGTAGTTACAGTTCTATCATGTTTAATGATTAATGTAGTTACAGTTCTATCATGTTTTATGATTAATGTAGTTACAGTTCTATCATGTTTTATGATTAATGTAGTTACAGTTCTATCATGTTTTATGATTAATGTAGTTACAGTTCTATCATGTTTTATGATTAATGTAGTTACAGTTCTATCCATAATGTTGCAGAGCTCAGTCAGTTTGCAAACAGTTCAAAGTTTAAACTGGCATGTTGAACATCTTTATCTGGTCATTTTGTGGAATATTTATCAACTAGAAAATGGCCAAGAACCAAAATATTTTTTCCACTCTGATTGGCTGCTGTTAGGTCTACAGATTTTAACTTGAATGTTAATTACATTTTTCATAGAGGCTTGTGAAAATAATGACTTTTTTGTTTTCTGGGAAATTATTTTTGATGATAAATACAGAAACGAGCATAAGATCAGTTCTTCTAGATCGATTCTTTAGATCAGTTCATCTAGATCGGAGCTTTTCTTTTGGAACAGTTCCTGTCGGCTCTGTGAAATCCACTGAGATTGGACTCAATTCTATTAATAATTCTTCTATTGATTTTTTTGTTACCTTATAAATATCCATAAATCTTCTGTTTACATTTTCCTCCATGATTTTTCATTTCTTCTCCTTTTATTACCAGGAATTATTTTGACCATTTCATGGTTTGTCTGTTAAATGAGATTGTTCCACTTGACCCTGTAAATAAAGTTTTCCTGGCAGTGGGCGGGGCTTCAGGTGAGTCCAGGCTCTAATGTGTGTGTGTGTGTGTGTGTCCTCCAGATTGCGAGTGTAACGGTCACTCCAACCGCTGCAGCTACATTGACTTCATCAATGTGGTGACGTGTGTGAGCTGCAAGCACAACACGCGAGGACAGAGCTGCCAGCACTGCCGCCTCGGTTACTATAGAAACACCTCGCTGCCACTGGACGACGACAACATCTGTGCGGGTCGGTACCGCCAAACGCATCGATCGGTCTGGGTCTCTGACGTCATCAGCGGCCGGCTGATGACGTCAGAGTGATGCTGAGTGTGTCCTCAGAGTGCGACTGCGACCCGGACGGCAGCGCGTCTCCTCACTGCTCTGACTCCGGTTTGTGTCGCTGTAAAGCTGGAGCCACCGGGCGGCGCTGTGACTCCTGTGTGTCTGGGTTCACCTGGCGAGGAGGCGGAGCCGGGTGCACAGGTACACTTGCTGTCAGCTGCCTAGGCGGCTAAGCTATCTTAGCTGATGACTGATGAACTCGAATCTGTCCCTCAGAAAACCTCTGCGACTCGGAACGGCTGCTCTGCCAGAACGGCGGCACCTGCGTCGACTTCCTGCGCTGCACCTGTCCAGGCAACTCCACAGGTAGCCGTACAGCTGTATGACGTCACAGCTAGGTGTTGTGGGTGGGGTCTGACCAGAACAGGTGTGTTACGTTTGGGTGTGCAGGTGAGTTCTGCGAGCAGAGCGTCTGCACGAAGAAGAGCGGCTGTACTACGTCCTCAAAGGGCCCCTCCCCCTTGGTGACATCACAGCTTCACCTGGTGACCTTCATCCTAATCAGCTACACCATCAGCTGACCATGCCCCGTTACAGACCACGCCCACTATCACATCACAGGTGGAATAAAGATAATTGGTCCTGATTAAAGGCTTATGACCTTCATTTTTTCTGCAGTATGACAGGAAGTGACATCACACTGTTATACTCAGACTGTTGCACCTGTCAGGTGACTCTTTAGTGTTGAATAGCAAAGAAAAGATCGATAAACCAAGACTGAATACATCTCACTTCCAACATGAACACTACATTACCCAGAATGCTCCTGTGTCCCACAGCGGTGAGGACAATGGGGCGGTGCTGCAATGATGGAAGGCGGAGCTTCAGCTGCTCTGAAACACTTCCTGCTGCTGGCCGATGATCCCAGGAATCCATTCCTCTGTGGACAATGGAAAATGTCACAATCAGTCCAAAGGTTACAGAAGAACAGGAAGCAGACAGGAAGCAGGACGGAAGCAGACAGGAAGCAGGAAGGAAGCAAACAGGAAACAGGAAGGAAGCAGACAGGAAGCAAACAGGAAGCAGGAAGGAAGCAAACAGGAAACAGGAAGGAAGCAGACAGGAAGGAAACAGGAAGCAGGAAGGAAGCAAACAGGAAGCAGACAGGAAGCAGGAAGGAAGCAGACAGGAAGCAGGAAGGAAGCAGACAGGAAGCAAACAGGAAGCAGGAAGGAAGCAAACAGGAAACAGGAAGGAAGCAGACAGGAAGCAAACAGGAAGCAGGAAGGAAGCAAACAGGAAGCAGACAGGAAGCAGGAAGGAAGCAAACAGGAAGCAGGAAGTAAGCAAACAGGAAACAGACAGGAAGCAGGAAGGAAGCAAACAGGAAGATGCAAGGAAGCAAACAGGAAGCAGACAGGAAAAAGAAAGGAAGCAAACAAGAAGCAGGAAGGAAGCAGGCAGGAACCAGGAAAGAAGCAAACAGGAAGCAGGAAGGAAGCAAACAGGAAGATGCAAGGAAGCAAACAGGAAGCAGAAAGGAAGTAGGAAGGAAGCAGACAGGAAGCAGGAAGGAAGCAAACAGGAAACAGGAAGGAAGCAAACAGGAAGCAGGAAGGAAGCAGACAGGAAGCAGGAAGGAAGCAAACAGGAAACAGACAGGAAGAAGAAAGGAAGCAAACAAGAAGCAGGAAGGAAGCAGGCAGGAAGCAGGAAGGAAGCAAACAGGAAACAGGAAGGAAGCAGACAGGAAACAGACAAGAAGCAGGAAGGAAGCAGACAGGAAGCAGGAAGGAAGCAAACAGGAAGATCCAAGGAAGCAAACAGGAAGCAGAAAGGAAGCAGGAAGGAAGCAAACAGGAAGCAGGAAGGAAGTAGGAAGGAAGCAGGCAGGAAGCACGAAGGAAGCAGACAGAAAGAAGGAAGGAAGCAAACAGGAAGCAGGAAGGAAGAAAACAGGAAGCAAACAGGAAGATGGAAGGAAGCAAACAGGAAGTAGGAAGGACATCGGCATTTTCAAACCAAGTTATTAATTTCCATCTTTTTATTAATAAACAGACTCCAGGAATGAATAATCTCCTTCAGATTCTTTCATTATTGATCATTTTAATCTACAAGTTTGGTCAGATTTCAGAAAGTATGTAAACTTCTGATTTTGAACTCAATATTTTATGCTAAAAATATGATTATGCTGAACTTTAAACCCCAACCCTACCAGTGACGTCATGCAAGGCTCTTCAGGTCAGTGATGTCCAGGCAGAGCCTCACCTGCCATCATGGAACAATAATCTAAAATTATTTATATTCTCACCCTGTGGTTTTGACTAGAAAGCATTTATTTTCAGTTATCTTAACCAATTTGCATATAAACATGAACAGCCTAATATATATTATCTGTTTTCCAGAGTTCTATCTTCAGAGATTCAGCAGCTGAGATCGAGTGTGTAAACTTTGCTGGTCAATGTTATAACACATAAGTTTTATATGTGTTACATTGTTTCATTTCTAATATCGGCTGTTGTGTCAGATAATCTAAGTCAATGTTAGAGAATAATTAATGTTTTTACAGAATCTCAGTTATTCTTCATATCGGGGCTGAACTCGTATTTCACCATGTAGCTAATATTAGCTGGTATCTCACCATAAATACAGTAAAGTAATATTCTAATATAAACACAATAATATGTCCATCTTACTGTGACATGTTGTCTGTGGAGCTTCACATCAATAGTCCATCGATCAGAACAACAACATCACTCAGTGCTGAGGCATCTGCTGCTGATTGGTTGAGCAAAGAGGGATGACCTCTCCAAGATGGCCGCCGTGTTTCCTGCGCCGGAGCAGCCATTGCGGGGTCTGCTCTGATATTATGTCTATGGTCCTTACAGTGTGTGATCCCAGTGTCCGATTCCTGTTCTCCCATCTTCACTCGCATTAAAACAACCCAGAGTCCAACACCAGCGCAGATCCAGAGTCTGGGATACAATGTCTTCAATTATGGCGCCATTAGAGATAATTAGAATTATGACTAGTCAAAACTAAAATCGATATCTTGAATTTACTTTATGACTAGTTATAATTGTAGATATAATTCATTGTATATATCTTGAAGTCTCCATACAAGTCAATGGTAAATCTGACGTCATTTCGCCTAGTCAGAACATAATTATATATCTCTAATTAGAGATATATAATTATGAATGGCTTCCCATACACCACCTGCTCACTGCGCTGGTGAAATGACGCGACCCAGTGACGTCAGACCAGTCACCGGAAGTGACCTTGGTTTGTAAGTGCAACCTTCAAACCGACCTTCCTGGACCCAGAGCTCGAGCTTCCGGTCCAAAAACTGAACTCCGGATCAGTACAAGGCTGCAGCGGTTCGGATCAGCTGATCCACCGGAACCATGAAGCTACTGGTCCGAACCGGAACCGCCTTGTTGGTCGGAGCGGGACTCGGAGCCGCGGTGAGCAACCGGCTGAGCTACGGAAGCCGAGTTGAGGAGCAACAAGCCGGGCTGCTGGGGTTGGTTCCGGTCCTCCCGGTACCGGAGAGTCTGACCGTCCGGGCCTCCGAACTCACCGTGAGTGAATCGCTGCGTCTGTGCGAGGCTCAGATTCGGTCCTTCTGGACTGACCCGGTTCCGACCCATTTAGTCTGAGACCTGAATCAAAACTCCTCGGATCCACCAGCAGGGGGCAGCAGTGTGATCGGGTTGAGCTGATCAAATAAACTGATCGATACTTTAGATAATCAACGATCAGTTTGGACAAAATAAAGAGAATTTCTAAATAAATGAATGAATAAATAAATAAATGAATTAATAAATAATTAAATAAACGAATAAATAAATAATTAAATAAATATATGAATTAGTAAATAAATGAATGAATAAATAATTAAATGAATAAATAATGAAATAAATGCTCTTGTTCATCAAATGTAATAATACCTTTAGCCGCCAGAAGGGGGCAGGCTAGGCTAGCTGCCGCTCCATAGCCGTAGAAAAATCAATTATCCGGATCCATTCAATACCTTGAACTGCAAAGGAATCATATTTATTTATCCCTTTTAATTATTTGCTCTGATGTAAAATCAATTAAAATATCGTCTTTTTTTGGTTAATGTAATGTTATGACGTCATTTCCTTCTTCCACCATTAAGCTTCCAGCTTCCAGTCCAGATAGAATCTGATTTCTTGGCAGAAATCTTTGCTGTTATTCATAAAGATGCTATAAAAATACATTTACTGACCATAAGTAAAGCTGCATGGATTATCAAGGACCTGCTGATGAAACATGACATAAATTTTCACTATATAATAAATTAAGAAATCAGTTTTTGCTGTTAAGTGAATTTAACCAGTTTAACTTTAAAAGTTAAGAACATCTCCCTCTTTACTATAATTGTGTATCTTTCCTAAATAAAACAAAAATAAATTAAAACTGTTGGACATAAAGAACTTTAGCTTCCATAAACAGTCTCTGAAACAATCTCTTGATCTTGTTGCTACGGTAACACGTGGTTCTGATCAGAGCAGGTTGGATCCCTGGATTCATTCAGGAAAAAAGCCTCTAGAGCATCCAGAACAGTGGTTCTCTGGTTCTCGGTGGTTCTCAGTGGGTCCTGCAGGTTTTATTCTCTCCCTGGCGATACAAACATCCTCCTCAGCAGGTCAATGTTCTGCTCAGGCCTCTGATGAGCTTCATCTGATCCAGGTGTGTAAAACCAGGGAGAGAATAAAACATGCAGGGAACCAGGACCCACTTTGGATCCCACTGGTATAGAGTCTAACGGAACCAGGAAGGGTAGGGTTATGTATCGCTAAGCTAACTCTGGGTTATGTATCGCTAAGCTAACTCTGGGTTATGTATCGCTAAGCTAACTCTGGGTTATGTATCGCTAAGCTAACTCTGGGTTATGTATCGCTAAGCTAACTCTGGGTTATGTATCGCTAAGCTAACTCTGGGTTATGTATCGCTAAGCTAACTCTGGGTTATGTATCGCTAAGCTAACTCTGGGTTATGTATCGCTAACTCTGGGTTATGTATCGCTAAGCTAACTCTGGGTTATGTATCGCTAACTCTGGGTTATGTATCGCTAAGCTAACTCTGGGTTATGTATCGCTAAGCTAACTCTGGGTTATGTATCGCTAAGCTAACTCTGGGTTATGTATCGCTAAGCTAACTCTGGGTTATGTATCGCTAACTCTGGGTTATGTATCGCTAAGCTAACTCTGGGTTATGTATCGCTAAGCTAACTCTGGGTTATGTATCGCTAACTCTGGGTTATGTATCGCTAACTCTGGGTTATGTATCGCTAAGCTAACGCTGGGTTATGTATCGCTAAGCTAACTCTGGGTTATGTATTGCTAAGCTAACTCTGGGTTATGTATTGCTAAGCTAACTCTGGGTTATGTATTGCTAAGCTAACTCTGGGTTAAGTGACCCTAAGCAGTCCACTCCGACAGAACCAGAACTTGCTCTAGATGGCCTCAGCTGGTCCTGCTGCTCTTTAATGGTAGTTCCTCCGTGAGGACGGGTTCGGAACCAGAATTGGTCATGGTTCTAACACCACCATCCCACCGATGGGTTTGTTTGGTTGAGTCCAGGTGAGTCCAGGTAACTCCGGAGCTGTGATGAAGTATGGCTTCCCCTCACTGGCCAACGTCCGGTCCAGAGAGTCCTACGTCACATCGTATGATCCTCGCACACGCACGGCATCCTGGGTAATTGAGAGGCTAAGCCCCGCCTCCCTGACAGGTCCGTCAGACAGGAAGTGCTGTGAGTTCAAAGAGGACGACAGGTGAGTAGAGGTTGTGCAGACAGGCGAGTCGGGTGACTGGATGGAGTTGAACCTGCCATGCGTTTCATCGGCAGCGTCCACGTCTTCCACAGAGCCACGAACGCAGACTACAGGGGGAGTGGCTTCGACAGGGGTCACCTGGCTGCTGCAGCCAATCACAAGTGGAGTCAAAAGGCCATGGAGGACACCTTCTACCTGAGCAATGTGGCTCCACAGGTAAAACACACCTGAGTCTGAGGACCAATCGGGAGACAGGAAGGACGACGACCTGAGGGGTCAATGTGATCAATAATCAATAACCAATGGGAAAGCAGCTTGTAGAACAGCACAGGATTCACCTGCCCAGGTGTTTGTGGTTCCACTCTCACACTGAGTAGGTTCTGACCCAGAATGAACCAATCACATCGTCTCATTGTCTCATTTAGCCGACCTGAGCCTCTGATTCGCCAGATCTAATTAATTTTCTCCACCTGCTTCTGCAGAACCCTCACCTGAACCAGAACACCTGGAACAACCTGGAGAAGCTGTGCCGCTCTCTGACCAAACACTACCTCAACGTCTACGTGTGCACTGGCCCGCTCTACCTGCCCAGGTAGACTGGCCTCCACCTGTTCTTTTGTAGTCAGGGGGCGGAGCTTAGTCTCCAGGTGTGGTTTGTTTTTCAGGCAGGAAGACGACGGGAAGCTCTACGTCAGGTACCAGGTGATTGGACGGAACCACGTTGCCGTGCCAACTCACTTCTTCAAGGTAAGAGTAGAGCGTGTGATGATGTCATCAGCTACCTGTCTGTGCGCTGAGCCCACCTGATCTCCAGGTGCTGATTCTGGAGCAGTCGGATGGCCGGGGGGTGGAGCTTCGGTCCTACGTCTTACCCAACCAGCCGCTGGACGACAAGCTTCCTCTGGAGCGTTTCCTGGTTCCCATAGAAACCATCGAGCGAGCGTCAGGACTGCTGTTCGTCCCGAACATCATGAAGCGGACAAGCAGCCTGCAGGCCATCAAGTGAACTACAGCTCCCACAATCCCCTGCTGCAGGCTGTGGGGTCGCCATGGGGACGCATCATCATTTCCTGCAGTTTTCATGTTTTCATTAAAGGCAGCTGATCTGATGATTATTTAGTGGAAGCTGAGGCTCACCTGCTAGCCCACCTGCTAGCTCACCTGCTAGTCACTGCTAGCCCACCTGCTAGCTCACCTGCTAGCTCACCTGCTAGCTCACCTGCTGGCCCACCTGCTAGCTCACCTGCTAGCTCACCTGCTAGCTCACCTGCTAGCTCACACACCTGACTGGCTGGGGGAAAATAACGCTCAGTCAGCTCAGCTGTGAAACGGATTTAATTTAAAACACAAAGTAAAAAAACAGTCAAATCTGGTCAATAAATGCAGGATTACAAAATAAAAGCTTCCAACAGTCTACTTCCTGTCCATGATTTCACCCCACTCACAGAAAGGGCGGGGCTTGTCAAACAATCGCTGTGTTCTGATTGGAGGTCAGACGTCGTCCATCTCGCCAGCGTCTTCCAGGTCCGAGTTAAAGATGTCCGACAGCTGGTAGCTGTCCTGGTGGCTGCGCTCCTGTAGCTCCGCCCACCTGTCCAACGACCTCAGCCGCTTCTGCAGGACAGGAACCACTCGCTGGTACAGGAAGTCGATGGTCTCTAAGGTCAAAGGTGAAGGGAAGGTGTAAGAACATCCTTCCTGTTGATGGAAACCTCTGCAAACAACCCCTGCGTACATATCGACCCCCTTGACTCTGACACCTCAAAGGAAGTCCTTCAGAGGCAAGATGGCCGACACATGTCCTCTACATGTCTTCCCACTAGGTCTTGTGAGCATCTCAGTTTTCAAAGCACTAAAACCTCTAGTTGGTTTGGCTTCGTCCACCAGAGCCTCAGATCTCAGATTTCATCTGATTTAGTTAAATCCTGACAAGATCATTATAGACATTCACAATAGAATGGCAACAGAAGTTCCTATAACTGACGGTCTGACCGTTTCCACTGAGTTTATTTAACGGAGGTTTTCAAAACCTGAAAGAAAATCTCATAGTCAGACAGCAGTGAAAAAACCTCTGACTGGACCTTAAAACTGAACTGTGTCCATCGTCCCACAGTGGGATCAATACAGATCAATATAGATCAATACAGATCGATACAGATCAATAGAGATCAATACAGATCAATATAGATAAATACAGATCGATATAGATCGATACAGATCAATATAGATCAATACAGATCAATAGAGATCAATATAGATCAATACAGATCAATATAGATCGATACAGATCAATACAGATCGATACAGATCAATATAGATCAATACAGATCAATAGAGATCAATACAGATCAATATAGATAAATACAGATCGATATAGATCGATACAGATCGATATAGATCAATACAGATCAATAGAGATCAATACAGATCAATATAGATCAATACAGATCGATACAGATCAATATAGATCGATACAGATCAATATAGATCAATACAGATCGATACAGATCAATATAGATCAATACAGATCAATATAGATCGATACAGATCAATACAGATCGATACAGATCAATATAGATCGATACAGATCAATACAGATCGATACAGATCAATATAGATCAATACAGATCAATATAGATCGATACAGATCAATACAGATCGATACAGATCAATATAGATCAATACAGATCAATATAGATAAATACAGATCGATATAGATCGATACGATCAATATAGATCATACAGATCATAGAGATCAATACAGATCAATATAGATCAATACAGATCGATACAGATCAATATAGATCGATACAGATCAATATAGATCAATACAGATCGATATAATCGATACAGATCAATACAGTACGATATAGATCGATCAGATAAATATAGATCAATACAGATCAATAGAGATCAATACAGATCAATATAGATCAATACAGACGATACAGATCAATATAGATCATATACAGATCAATAGGATCAATACAGATCAATATAGATCATAATAAATCATACTACACCTCCAAATGACGACAAGTGAAATAGGACGTGACGTGTTTCAGTCTGCTGAACATCCGCTGAACTCCATGGGTCACATCACTGCAAGGTACTACATCAGTACTACCAGTACTACATCAGTACTACATCAGTACTACATATACAGTACTACATCAGTACTACATCGTACTAACTCAAGTACTACATCAGTACTACACAGTACTACATCAGTACTACCAAGTACTACATCAGTACTACCAAGTACTACATCAGTACTACATCAGTACTACCAAGTACTACACAGTACTACATCAGTACTACCAAGTACTACATCAGTACTACCAAGTACTACATCAGTACTACATCGTTACTAGACACACAGTACTACAAGTACTACATCAGTACTACAGCAGTACTACATCAGTACTACATCAGTACTACATCAGTACTACATCAGTACTACCAGTACTACCCATCAGTACTACAAGTACTACATCAGTACATACACATCAGTACTACCAGTACTACAAGTACACTATACAGTACTACACAGTACTACACAGTACTACATCAGTACTACATCAGTACTACCATACTCCAGTACTACCAGTACTACAAGTACTACATCAGTACTACATCAGTACTACATCAGTACTACCAGTACTACCAGTACTACATCAGTACTACATCAGTACTACTCAGTACTACCAAGTACTACATCAGTACTACATCAGTACTACCATCTACTTACTACACAGTACTACACGACTACATAGTACTACATCAGTACTACCAGTACTACATCAGTACTACTCAGTACTACATCATTACTACCAAGTACATCATTACCAAGTACTACATCAGTACTACATCAGTACTACAAGTACTACAAGTACTACATCAGTACTACCAGTACTAATCAGTACTACATTCAGTACTACATCAGTAAAACTACTCATCAGTACTACAAGTACTAATCATACAAGTACTACATCAGTACTACTAGATCAAGTACTACATCAGTACTACTACATACACTTACAGTACACTAGTATCTACAGTACTACCAGTACTACATCAGTACTACATCAGTACTACAAGTACTACATCAGTACTACCAAGTACTACATCAGTACTACCAGTACTACATCAGTACTACATCAGTACTACAAGTACTACCAGTACTACATCAGTATCAATACCTCAGTACTACATCAGTACTACCAAGTACTACAAGTACTACCGTACTACAAGTACTACATCAGTACTACCAGTACTACATCAGTACTACATCATCACAGTACTACCAAGTACTACATCAGACTACATCAGTCTCACAAGTACTACCAGTACTACATCAGTACTACATCGTACTACCAAGTACTACATCAGTACTACCAGTACTACATCAGTACTACAAGTACTACATCAGTACTTACATCAGTACTACCAAGTACTACATCAGTACTACATAGTATACCAAGTACTCGTACTACCTCTACTATCAGTACTACAAGTACTCTCGTAACTCAGTACACCAAGTAAACCAGTACTACACAGTACTACATCAGTACTACAAGTACTCACATCGTCTACATCTACAACACTACATCAGTACTACCAGTATTACACAGTACTACATCAGTACTACCAGTACTACATCAGTACAAACATCAGTACAAATCGTACTACAAGTACTACAAGTACTACATCAGTACTACATCAGTACTACCAAGTACTACATCAGTACTACCAAACTACTACAAATCAGTACTACCAAGTACTCCCATCATAGTACTAATCAGTACTACAGTATCATAGTAACAAGTACTACAAGTACTACATCAGTACTACACAAGTACTACCAGTACTACATCAGTACTACCAGTACTACCAGTACTACATCAGTACTACATCAGTACTACAAGTACTACCAGTACTACATCAGTACTACATCAGTACTACCAAGTACTACATCAGTACTACATCATTACAGTACTACACAGTACTACATCAGTACTACTCAGTACTTACAATACACAGTACTACCAAGTACTACATCATACTACCAGTACTACATCAGTATACACAGTACTCAAGTACTACACAGTACTACACAGTACTACATCAGTACTTCAGTACTACAAGTACTACATCTACTACAGTACACATCAGTACTACATCAGTACTACATACTACTCAGTACTACCATCAGTACTACCAGTACTAACATCAGTACTACATCAGTACTACATCAGTACTAACAAGTACACATCAGTACTACTCAGAGTACAACTACATCAGTACTACACAAGTACTACATCAGTACTACATCAGTACTACTCAATCTACCAAGTACTACATACTACACAGTACTACATCAGTACTACCAGTATACCATACTACAGTATTAACCAGTACTACATCAGTACTACCATCTAACTACCAATACTACATCAGACTCCAACTACTACTCAAGTACTACATCAGTACTACCAATACTACACATACTACATGTACTACCAAGTACTACATCAGTACTACATACTCAGTACTACCAAGTACTACATCACAGTACTACATCAGTACTACATCAGTACTACCAATCAGTACTCACATCAGTACTACATCAGTACTACCAAGTACACATCAGTACTACATCAGTACTACCAAGTACTACATAGTACTACATCAGTACTACATCAGTACTACCAAGTACTACATCAGTACTACATACAGTACTACATCAGTACTACCAAGTACTACACATCAGTACTACATCAGTCTACTCCAGTACTACAAGTACTACCATCAGTACTACATCAGTACTACCAAGTACTACATCAAGTACTACATCAGTACTACATCAGTACTACCAAGTACTACACATCAGTACTACACAGTACTAATCTACATCAAGTACTACCAAGTACTACATCAGCTACTCACATACAGTACTACCAAGTACTACATCAGTCACATGACTACCAAACTCTACATCAGTACTACCAAGTACTACATCAGTACTACTATACTACCAAGTAACACAGTACTACAACTACTACTCAAGTACTATCAAGTACTACCAAGTACTACATCAGTACTAAACCATCAGTACTACAATCAAGTACTACAGTACTACACACAGTACTACCATACAGTACTACCAAAGTACTACATCAGTACTACATCAGTACTACCCAATCTACTACCAAGTACTACATCAGTACTACATCTTACTACCAAGTACTACATCAGTACTACCAAGTACTACATCAGTACTACCACAGTACTACCAAGTACTACACAGTACTACATCATAACCAAGTACTACATCAGTACTACATCAGTACTACACAGTACTACATCAGTACTACACATAAGTACTACCAAGTACTACATCAGTACTACACCAGTACTACACAGTATCTACCATATACAATACCAATACATCAGTACTACACGTACTACTACACAGTACTACATCAGTACTACCAAGTACTACATCAGTACTACCAAGTACTACATCAGTACTACATCAGTACTACCAAGTACTACATCAGTACTACATTATACTACACAAATCACTACCAAGTACTACATCAGTACTACCATCAGTACTACACAGTACTAATCAAATACTACATCAGTACTACCAAGTACTACATCAGTACTACCAATACTACTCAGTACTACCAAGTACTACCATCAGTACTACCAACACTACATCACAGTACTACCAAGTACTACATCAGTACTACAAGTACTACATCAAGTACTACATCAGTACTACATCAGTACTATCAGTACTACCAAGTACTACATCAGTACTACCAACTACTACATTAGTATTACCAAGTACTACATCAGTACTACCAACTACTACATCAGTACTACATTAGTACTACCAAGTACTACATCAGTACTACCAACTACTACATCAGTACTACCAACTACTACATCAGTACTACATCAGTACTACCAACAACTACATCAGCACTACCAAGTACTACATCAGTACTACCAACAACTACATCAGTACTACCAAGTACTACATCAGTACTACCAAGTACTACATCAGTACTACCAACAACTACATCAGCACTACCAAGTACTACATCAGTACTACCAACAACTACATCAGTACTACCAAGTACTACATCAGTACTACCAAGTACTACATCAGTACTACCAACAACTACATCAGTACTACCAAGTACTACATCAGTACTACCAAGTACTACATCAGTACTACCAAGTACTACATCAGTACTACCAACAACTACATCAGTACTACCAAGTACTACATCAGTACTACCAAGTACTACATCAGAACTACCAAGTGCTACCAACTACTACAGCTGTTTGACCTTTGACCTCACCCCACAGCTGCAGCGACCTCATCCCAGTTGATATCAGAGAATTCGTCCACCGACATGTTGTACAACCTGAGAGAGACAGAGGGGCGGAGTCAGAGACAGAGGGGCGGAGTCAGAGACAGAGGGGCGGAGTCAGAGACGGAGGGGCGGAGTCAGAGACAGAGGGGCGGAGTCAGAGTCAAGAGGGCGGAGTAAGAGAACAGAGGGGCTGAGTCAGGGACAGAGGGGCGGAGTCAGGGACAGAGGGGTGGAGTCAGGGACAGAGGGGTGGAGTCAGAGGGGCGGAGTCAGAGACAGAGGGGCGGAGTCAGGGACAGAGGGGCGGAGTCAGAGACAGAGGGGCGGAGTCAGAGACAGAGGGGCGGAGTCAGAGACAGAGGGGTGGAGTCAGAGGGGCGGAGTCAGAAGCAGAGGGGCGGAGTCAGAGTCAGAGGGGTGGAGCATTTAAACTGCAGAGGTCAAGCTTCATCCTTATGACGTCATCAGAGCCATTTTCTTCGTGACCTCTGACCTCACGGTGACCTTACGTGCTGATGAGGCGGATCTTGGCGCCGTAACCCTCAGCTCCTCTGTTGAAGACGCTTCCATAAAACGTCATGCGATGATCCAGGATGAAGAGCCTGCAGCAGAGACACAGTCCAGTTACCAGGCCGCCGGAACCAGAACCGGAACCAGAACCGGAACCAGAACCGGAACCGGAACCGGAACCGGAACCAGAACCGGAACCGGGGCTGAAAGCCAGAACCGGAACCGGAACCAGAACCGGAACCGGGGCTGAAAGCCAACTGACCACTTCTCGCGGCACTGGACCCAGGACCGGGTCTGGACCTCCTGGCTGATCTCCCCCCATGGAAGCCTTCGGCTCAGCTGGTTCCGGCTCAGACCGGACCCGTCCGGACCGGCCCGGCTCTCCAGCCGCTCCCTGACCGCCCGCTTCAGCCGCCGCTCCTCCTCGCCGGTCCAGACGCCGCGAGCCACACCTGGAGACCGAAGGTCAGGTGAGCGGCTGGGGAGGCCGGAGAGGGCGGTGGGGGTCAGAGGTCACATCCTACCGAGTGTGGAGAACCGTTTCTGCAGCGAGAAGACGCTGCGGTCCATCTTCTCCGAAATCAGCTTCCAGTTGTTGCCGTAGAGACGATGGAACCGGGTCAGCGCCGCCAGCTCCTCCTCGGAGAACCTGGTCCACAGGTCGTCAGAACGGGTTCTACAGGGGCCCGCCGGGGGTCCAAAGGAACCGCCAGAACCGCCGGGGATCCAACGGAACCGCTGGGGGTCCAACGGAACCGCCAGAACCGACGGGGGTCCAAAGGAACCGCCGGGGGTCCAACGGAACCACCGGGGGTCCAACGGAACCACCAGAACCGCCGGGGGTCCAACCGAACCGCAGAGCCTCACCTGCCCATGTAGTTCTTGTTGTCGAATATCTTCAGCGCCCGCATGTAGACCTGCTGACACGGCCGGGGGATCCGGTGGGCTGGAGGGCAGAGAGGTCAGAGGTCAAACCGCCGCCGCCCCCTGCTGGTCGGACCGGGACCGGACCCGACCGACCCGACCGGACCGTACCGGACCCGACAGGAACTGACCAGACCCGACCGGACCCGACCAGACCGTACCGGACCCGACCGGACCCTACCGACCCGACCGGACCCTACTGACCCGACCGGACCGTACCGGACCCGACCGGACCGTACCGACCCGACCGGACCCTACCGACCCGACCAGACCTTACTGACCCGACCAGACCGTACCGGACCCGACCAGACCGTACCGGACCCGACCGGACCGTACCAACCCGACCGGACCCTACCGACCCGACCGGACCGTACCGGACCCGACCAGACCGTACCGGACCCGACCGGACCGTACCAACCCGACCGGACCCTACCGACCCGACCGGACCGTACCGGACCGTACCGGACCCGACCTGACCGTACCGGACCCGACCAGACCGTAACCGGACCCGACCAGACCGTACCAACCCGACCAGACCGTACCGGACCGTACCGGACCCGACCGGACTGTACCGGACCCGACCGGAACTGACCAGACCTGACCGGACCCGACCGGACCCGACCAGACCGTACCGGACCCGACCGTACCGGACCGTACCGGACCGTACCGGACACGACCCGACCGGACCGTACCGGACCCGACCGGCCCGTACCGACACGACCCGACCGGACCGTACCGGACCCGACCGGACCGTACCGGACCCGACCGGAACTGACCAGACCCGACCGGACCGTACCGGACCGTACCGGACACGACCCGACCGGACCGGACCGTACCGGACCTGACCGGACCGGACACTACCGGACCCGACCGGACCATACCGGACCCGACCGGACCGTACCGGACACGACCCGACCGGACCGTACCGGACCCGACCGGACACTACCGGACCCAACCGGACCCGACCGGACCTACCGACCCGACCGGACCCGACCGGACCCGACCGGACCCTACCGACCCAACCGGACCCGACCGGACCCGACCGGACCGTACCAACCCGACCGGACCGTACCGACCCGACCGGACCCGACCAGACCCTACTGACCCGACCGGACCGTACCGGACCCGACCGGACACTACCGGACCCAACCGGACCCGACCGGACCTACCGACCCGACCGGACCCGACCGGACCGTACCAACCCGACCGGACCGTACACTACCGGACCCAACCGGACCCGACCGGACCTACCGACCCGACCGGACCCGACCGGACCCGACCGGACCCGACCAGACCCTACTGACCCGACCGGACCTACCGACCCGACCGGACCCGACCAGACCCTACCGACCCGACCAGACCCGACCGGAACCCGACCGGACCGTACCAACCCGACCGGACCGTACCGGACCCGACCGGACACTACCGGACCCAACCGGACCCGACCGGACCTACCGACCCGACCGGACCCGACCGAACCCGACCAGACCCTACTGACCCGACCGGACCTACCGACCCGACCGGACCCGACCAGACCCTACCGACCCGACCAGACCCGACCGGACCCGACCGGACCGTACCAACCCGACCGACCCTACCGACCCGACCGGACCGTACCGACCCGACCGGACCCGACCAGACCCTACTGACCCGACCGGACCCTACCGACCCGACCGGACCCGACCGGACCCTACCGACCCGACCAGACCCGACCGGACCGTACCGAGCAGCTCCAGGAAGCCGTGCTGCTTCTTCAGCTTCTGGATCGCCGCCTGCTCCTCCTTGAACCTCTGAGGGAACAGAAGCTTCTCCACAGAATCGATCCCGGTCAGAACCAGGAAGTCCGAAATGTTCTCCCTGATCTGCTGGTTCTCCTGCACAGAGAACCGACCCAAACGGGCCGGAACACCTGGAGGACAACAAAGAGAGGAGAACATAGAGACTTGGAGTCCAAGGAGCAGAACCCGTGCGGTCCAGAACCGGTACCTTGCTGCTTGAACTTCCTGAAGCGATGAAGGTCGGTCTTCAGAATCTTCTTGATCTGATTGGTGCATTTCCTCCTGATGTTGGGCAGGAAGTCCTGGAGCTCCTGGACCAGGGCCCAGTCCAGCCTGGAACCAGAACCAGAACCAGTTAGCTCTGGAACCAGAACCAGAACCAGTTAGCTCTAGACCAGAACCAGAACCAGTTAGCTCTGGAACCAGAACCAGAACCAGTTAGCTCTGGACCAGAACCAGAACCAGTTAGCTCTGGAACCAGAACCAGAACCAGTTAGCTCTGGAACCAGAACCAGAACCAGTTAGCTCTGGACCAGAACAGAACCAGTTAGCTCTGGAACCAGAACCAGAACCAGTTAGCTCTGAGCAGAACCATTAGCTCTGGACCAGAACCAGTTAGCTCTGGACCGGAACCAAACCAGATAGCTCTGAAACCAGAACCAGAACCATTAGCTCTGAAACCAGAACCATAACCAGTTAGTTCTGGAACCAGAACCAGAACCAGTTAGCTCTGGACCAGAACCAGAACCAGTTAGCTCTGGAACCAGAACCAGAACCAGTTAGCTCTGGACCAGAACCAGTTAGCTCTGGACCAGAACCAGAACCAGTTAGCTCTGGAACCAGAACCAGAACCAGTTAGCTCTGGAACCAGAACCAGAACCAGTTAGCTCCGGACCAGAACCAGTTAGCTCTGGACCAGAACCAGAACCAGTTAGCTCTGGAACCAGAACCAGAACCAGTTAGCTCTGGAACCAGAACCAGTTAGCTCTGGAACCAGAACCAGAACTAGTTAGCTCTGGACCAGAACCAGTTAGCTCTGGACCGGAACCAGAACCAGTTAGCTCTGGAACCAGAACCAGAACCAGTTAGCTCTGGAACCAGAACCAGAACCAGTTAGCTCTGGAACCAGAACCAGAACCAGTTAGCTCTGGACTAGAACCAGTTAGCTCTGGACCAGAACCAGAACCAGTTAGCTCTGGAACCAGAACCAGAACCAGTTAGCTCTGGACCAGAACCAGTTAGCTCTGGACTAGAACCAGAACCAGTTAGCTCTGGAACCAGAACCAGAACCAGTTAGCTCTGGACCAGAACCAGTTAGCTCTGGACCAGAACCAGAACCATTAGCTCTGGACCAGAACCAGTACCAGTTAGCTCTGGACCAGAACCAGAACCAGTTAGCTCTGGACCAGAACCTGAACCAGTTAGCTCTGGACCAGAACCAGAACCAGTTAGCTCTGGACCAGAACCAGAACCAGTTAGCTCTGGAACCAGAACCAGTTAGCTCTGGACCAGAACCAGAACCAGTTAGCTCTGGAGCAGAACCAGTTAGCTGTGGACCAGAACCAGAACCAGTTAGCTCTGGACCAGAACCAGTTAGCTCTGGAACCAGAACCAGTTAGCTCTGGAACCAGAACCAGTTAGCTCTGGAACCAGAACCAGAACCAGTTAGCTGTGGACCAGAACCAGAACCAGTTAGCTCTGGACCAGAACCAAACCAGTTAGCTCTGGACCAGAACCAGAACCAGTTAGCTCTGGACCAGAACCAGTTAGCTCTGGACCAGAACCAGAATTAGCTCTGGACCAGAACCAGAACCAGTTAGCTCTGGACCAGAACCAGAACCAGTTAGCTGTGGACCAGAACCAGAACCAGTTAGCTTGGACCAGAACCAGAACCAGTTAGCTGTGGACCAGAACCAGAACCAGTTAGCTCTGGACCAGAACCAGAACCAGTTAGCTCTGGGCCAGAACCAGTTAGCTCTGGACCAGAACCAGAACCAGTTAGCTCTGGACCAGAACCAGTTAGCTCTGGACCAGAACCAGAACCAGTTAGCTCTGGAACCAGAACCAGAACCAGTTAGCTCTGGAACCAGAACCATAACCAGAACCAGTTAGCTGTGGACCATAACCAGAACCAGTTAGCTCTGGACCAGAACCAGAACCAGTTAGCTCTGGACCAGAACCAGTTAGCTCTGGACCAGAACCAGTTAGCTCTGGACCAGAACCAGAACCAGAACCAGTTAGCTCTGGACCAGAACCAGTTAGCTCTGGACCAGAACCAGTTAGCTCTGGACCAGAACCAGTTAGCTCTGGACCAGAACCAGTTAGCTGTGGACCAGAACCAGAACCAGTTAGCTGTGGACCAGAACCAGCTGCCTCCACGGTCTGGACCGGGGCTGGAGCACCAAGCTGGACCGATGTTGGTGAAGCTGGTTCTGTCGGGTTTAGTTGGACCAGAACCGGTCCTGTGTTAATACTCACTCTTCTTCTGGGCTGCTGCTCAGATCTGGTCGCTCCGTTTTCTTCTTCTGTGGTTTAGCGTTCTTCTCTTCTTCTGTCTCTGGGTCGCTTCCTCAGCTTCCTCAGCTTCCTGTTGGCCTGGAGAGACTGTTGCCATGGCGATGCCCACTTGGTCTTCATCTTCCTGCTGTGATGTCATCTTCTTCTTCTTCTTCTTCTTCTTCTTCTTGTTGTCATGTGTTGGTCCATCAGGAGGAAGGCTGATGATTTCTTCTTCTCTCCTCTCCGTCTTCTTCTGAGTGTTGAGGTCAGCAGCAGGAAGTTCCTCCCCGAGTTTCTTCTTCTTCTTCTTCTTCTTGGATTGGAGCTGCTCCTCTTCCTCAGGAGCCAGGTGTTCCAGCTGACCTCTTGACCTCCTCCTCTTCCTCCTCTGATCTTCGGTCCCTCCATGATGAAGGCTCAGCTCCTCCTTCTCGTTTCTCCTCTGGGATCGACCTGGAACCGCCATGATGCCTGGAAGCAAAGGTCACCAGATCAGCACCAGAACCGGCGGTACCACTGAGCGCGGTCCGGTTCCGGTCCAGTTCCGGTCCGGTTCCGGTCCTCAGCTTCTGAAAACCTTCCGATGTGTTTCTGATGAACCGAGCAGAAACTTTTTATTTTTATTTAAGGAATAAATAATTCAGATTCTCTCCAGTTGTTTCATTATAATCAGATTTTATGGATCAGAACCACAAACATGTATTTCTTCCATGAAGTTTAATCTCCACGTTACTGAATAAAACTGGGTTCGAACCGGAACCAGAACCACAGAACCGGGTCGTGTTACCAGTTGATCACCCATCGACGATCTGAACTTTAAACAGGTCAAAGGTCATAAACTTGTATTTTAATCTTACCGACTGAAAACACTCCACGCTGCTGCGGCTTGTTTACTTCCTGAATGAGCTCAGCGCATGCGCGGAGAGCTTTAAGCGTCATGACGTTCGGCGGCGTCATTTTGAATCAGTTTCTATCAACGGTAGAAACAAAACCTGTGACTGCCAGAAGTTTAATAAATCTAACATGAATTCCTAATTTGTCAGATTATCATGTAAATTAGTTAATGTTTGGTTCAAATTTCCAGATTATCTTCATCCTGGTATTAAAGTCTCAGAGGATTTTAACTTCAAGAAATGAGAGAAAATGTACTTATAATTTTCTGCTACGGTTAAAAATAACTGCTTATGTTTTCCCTATTATAGATAATTAAAGAATGAGATCAATCCAGCAGCTTGTCCTCTTGGTGTCCATTTAATTAATCTGAGCTCTGAGTAGACCGGGGTTTGGGTAGACCGGGATTTGGGTAGACCGGGATTGGGGAGACCGGGATTTGGGTAGACCGGGATTGGGTAGACCGGGATTTGGGTAGAACCGGTTTGGGTAGACCGGGGTTTGGGTAGACCGGGATTTGGGTAGACTGGGATTTGGGTAGACCGGGTTTGGGTAGACCGGGTTTGGGTAGACCGGGTTTGGGTAGACCGGGTTTGGGTAGAACGGGTTTGGGTAGACCGGGTTTGGGTAGACCGGGTTTGGGTAGAACGGGTTTGGGTAGACTGGGTTTGGGTAGACCGGGTTTGGGTAGAACGGGTTTGGGTAGAACGGGATTTGGGTAGACCGGGTTTGGGTAGACCTGGGTTTGGGTAGACCGGGTTTGGGTAGACCCGGGTTTGGGTAGACCGGGTTTGGGTAGACCTGGGTTTGGGTAGACCGGGATTTGGGTAGACCGGGTTTGGGTAGACCGGGGTTTGGGTAGACCGGGTTTGGGTAGGCAGCCTACCCCAGTCCTGCTCTACCTTGGGCAGGGCAGTGTCCGGGTACCTGATTGTGGAGAACCTTTAGCAGTGAGTGTAGAACCTGCTGAGAGTCTGAGTGAATAAAACACAAACACAATTTATCAAGGAAGTGTTCATTTTAAGAATTGCACTGCTCCTGTTTGACTACAGTACCCATAATGCTCTGCTGGGGCCCATCCTGAACTCAGACCGATATGATCTCGGTGTTGGTGGTTTCATCTGCTCTACCTTCCTCCAGGTTCTGGCTCCAGCAGGAGGAACATGGAGGAACATGGGCGTTCGGTGATGATCTCAGTCTTCAGGGTCCAGATGATGGTGAGAGCAGCCAGGTAGCTCCTAGTCCTGCTCTTCCTCACTGCCTGTCAGCAGGATAGATGCTCTCCGAACCTCCTGGACTGGACTCTCTGAACCAGACTGAAGAGGTTCTCCTGATCCTCAGGAACTGGACTGGCAGCATCGTCCAGGTGAGGGAGAGAGAACACCTCTGGTCTTCCACACTGCATACAGGCAGATGGTCAAAAACCAGTACAGACACTGACCCATTAAAACAGGGCTGTTGATCTCCAGCCCTGCAGCTTTTAGATGTTCCTCTGCTGAACCACCTGAATAGAATAATCGGATCATGAAGGTTCTGGAGAGCCGGTCCACACCAGGAGGAGGAAATGAAGCCGTTTCATTGCAGTGTTTCTACCTGAGACTCATCTAAAGCCTGCAGGACAGCAGAGGACTGGAGTCTAAAGGTTCTCAGAACTGGGTGTACTGGTCTCTGTCACGCTGACCTGAGACCCCTGCATCTGACCCGGAACCTTCTGGACCAGAACCAGTTAAAGAGAACCATGTGACCTTGTCCTCGGAGCTACTGGTTCTGTACCTCAGCACAGATCCCAGGCTCTGACTCCCAGGTTTACTGTGGCTTGAACTGTCCTCAGAACCAGAACCAGAACCTGCTTCTGGGTTTCTGGACCTCCGGCCCACGGAGCTGTTGCAGCGCGGAACCACGGCTCTGATGCTGCCATTGTGCGAAGACGAGGAGGAGGAGAGACTTCTGGGGGGAGAACTCATTTATCAAGAATCTTTCGTTGTGTCGTCTCCTGCAGAGGTTCCAGTCAGAACCAGAACCAGATCAGAACCAGATCAAAACCAGAACAGAATGAGGTTTGAAGTTTTTATGTTCCACTTCTTCTGCCATGATGGAAACAAAGTTTGACCTTTGACCCTGTTCCTCCTGAAATCAACAATCGTTGACTGTCTAAACCAAATCTTCAGCAGCTCCGGGTCGGATTGAGATCAGGAACCGGTCTGACATCTGATACAGTCCCTGTCTAAACCAAATCTTCCTAAAATGAAACTAGATTTCTGTGTTTGTGCCACATCTGGTCCAGATGCCGTATTTACGTTTTCTTTCCACCATCCCATGTCCGCCATGTCTGTATCGGTCCGGAGCAGATGCTGACCCACACTTTACCCAGAGCAGATCATTTTTGCTCAGGTTGAAAAGTTTTTTATTGTTGTTTCTTCTGTCCAAAAGCCAATCAGCCGTCAGGAGCTTTAAGTGTCGATGGTGGTTTTCAGGTCTTTTTGTCTGCTAAGTAACAAACACATCAAAGTTTAATCATGGTGTTTTCATTTTGTCTTTAATGCTAAAATATTGTCACCAGTCCGGCTGGTTCTCTGTCTTTTCCGCACAATTAGCAGCAAACATAATCTGCACCGGTTGTCTTCGGTCATAGCGCCGCTGACGGCTGGAACCGTTAGTTTGTCCTGCTGCTCTATTGCTGGAGGACATTTGGCATCTATTTTATTATTAGACGTTTTTACTCTTCCAAATATTGGACCAGTCGTGATTTTTGTCATATCGATCCATCTTCGACATTATCGTGCGTATTTTGCAGTTGTAGTAAAACGGTGAGCAGAGGGCGGCTGCAGCACCGTGAGATTTTCCTTTAAGTTAAAAAAAGAAAAGATTAGATTTTTTTATTATCATTTTGTTAGTCTGCGATCAAGAAGAAACCAAACTGGAACCAGCAGTTTTTTTCTTTTATCTTCAGTTTCACACATGTCAAGTTCAGTATACAGCATCTCATGTCAGTCCAAAACAAGAAAAGGGAGAATCTCTCTCTGAACCACCTGCTTTTAAAGGACTGGCTTCCACAAAGATTAGAGGGGTGGAGACATTCACATTTCCAGAAAGAAAGAACAAACATTTGCACTAAACTATTCCTAAAAAATGTCTACAGTTACAATTAACTCAAACAAAAACAATCTGGATCCAAACAAAATCAAAAACTTCTCTCCTCCCTCTCAGAAAATGGATTTTCCCAATGAGGCTGATTGGAAACACCAGGTCAGCACTACTCATGGACGCGTTTCCATGGCAACACATGACCCGGTGACCTCAAGGAGATGAGAAGATTAAAACAAGTAAAAAAATCAAATTACAATAAAACGACAGAACATTTCTGTTCACTGCACCTTACAGAAACCTACAAAAAGAACAATAGACCAATGAAACAGAGAAAGCATTTGTATTTAAAGAGAACAGAAAAATGGCCAATAAAAAATAATACTTACAATTTCAAGGCGTTGTGGACTCGCCATGTATGTGACATCATCAGAACTGATGATCACTGGGTCCGGATGCCTGGGGTGGAAAAACATTTCTGGGTGTCTTTGCCTGTTTATGTTGGAAGTAGAAAAAAATGATCACCAACGTTATAGAGTCAGTTGATGTTGGCATTAACTATGAAGCTGTTTTAAGTTTGGACTTAAGGAGACAAAACTACCTTAAAATCTTTCCATCCATGATCTGAACACACTGATCCCTGCAGGGTGGTGAGGGGGGCTGGTGGTGCCCATCTCCAGCAGCCATCAGATGAGAGGCAGGTTCACCTGGACACTTACAGGGTCCTGAAGGTCAACAACAAATAAAACAAAGAAAGATAAATGTTAGATTAACAAGAAGAGAAAAATTCTTTCCAGTTACCTAAATATCAAATCATGTTTATTAAGCACTTAGTGTTGGTAACAGCAGGTTTTGTTGTTGAAAATGTAGCTTTAGCTCCTCATTGAAAAAACAAACTTACATCATTAAGACGATGTGGAGGTTCATCCTCAGAGCTGGTTGTTGTTCTGGTGGAGTCAGAGATTCTTCTGAGACACAAAGTCTTTAGGTTTCCTAACACCTGATTTCTCTGGCTTCCTCTTTCATCTCCATTTGCTTAGTTAGACTGCAAACATATTGAAGATAAAATCATTGATGAACCAGTTAGAACAACAACCTCACAATATCAAAGTCTCTCCATTTTATGGAGCTTAATTAAAACCAGGTTAAGTTTATGAATTAAAGTATAAGTCCTAAAACAGCCTCCATGCAGTTATAACATGAAGCTGAATTATTACTATAATAATAATCACATAAGTCACAATACAATTGATAAAATAATTATTTAAGAAAAAAACATAAGTTATATATCTTTACTGCACTGATTATAATTAAATGAAGATAATTAATAAGCAAACTTACCACCAGCTAGCAACACTTAGCATCTTTGTCCCTCTGGGCTCCTTTTGTGACACACATTTCATTTCCATCGGTTGTTGTCCCATTGTTTTGTCGTCTAACTCAGACGTCACCAGCTTGAATTTACCTAAATTAGTAACTATTGTCAAGGCTTCTCTACTTTTAAGACA
This sequence comes from Poecilia picta, assembly GCA_033032245.1. Classification (NCBI taxonomy): domain Eukaryota; kingdom Metazoa; phylum Chordata; class Actinopteri; order Cyprinodontiformes; family Poeciliidae; genus Poecilia; species Poecilia picta. The sequence continues at coordinate 35,786,126 of CM065361.1, read as the reverse complement.
ATATTATGCGAGTAAAAATGGCGAATTTGAACAGCGTCTGTTATCTTCCTTGCTTCAAGTTTTTTCTTCTCTTTGTGGCGTTTTTTAAATAAATGAAAAGGTGCAATACCGCCACCATCTGGTCTGGAGTATGAACTGGAACTAATGCCGTTGATTATAATGTTTTTACATCACACATCTGAAAATTGATTGGGTACTTTCTTAAAAATTACATCATGATTATCCTTTTTTATGGTATGCAATTTTAATAAATAGTAAAAGATTATTAAGCCACTTAAAAGTTCATACAAATTCATTCAGATTTTGTTCACTTAAAGTATACTTTTATTTAATATATTAAAAGTGTATTTTGGTACAATTGTACTTGTTAAACTTATGGTGCTGTATTGATATTAGCTAGTCATCTATTAGCTACATTACCTGCATCCAACAGCTTCTCTCAACTCAGTCTGTTAGTTTTGGGGAAAAAACTGTGTAAAGTTCTTGCGTTTTGCTGGTTTGCTGCCATGACTAACACAGTGGCCCCAATTGGTACCGGGCCACGCAATAAATAATTAAATATTTCTGTTTTAAGTATTATTTAAGTCTGGAGGATCTTTTATTTTGAAAATCCTTTAACCAGATTATCTCGGTTACTTGCTCGCCAACATTGAGCCACAAGCAGCAAAATGAGTAAGAAACAGATCAGATGTGTTTGGAAAGTTTCTTTACAAAGGGGAAAAGGCCCAGAGAGACAGGAGGATGGATTTATCCCGGACCGGTAGGTGAGTCTCACATTACAAGCCGCTCTGTGTAACATGACCGGCTGCTAATGAGGCAATGAAGCTTCAAGCTGCTTCGCCACTTAAAGACCAAGCAGGTTGTGGAAATAAGCGACACTTCAGGTGTCATTGACTCTCATCACGTTCAGATGGAACCGACTGGTTGCAGAGAAACGAGCTCAGGGCTCCGTTAGTCATTATCGTGAGTTAAAGTTTTCACAAAAGTAAAATGTTCGTTTTTGTGGCGCATCTGTATGTTATTTTGAAGGGATATGTAAACGTTACCATAGCGACCAGAGCAGCCGCTCTATTTGCTGCACTATGATTTGGAGTGAATATGTTTTTTCATAGTTAACATTTTTAACTGAATAAACATAATAAATATATAATAATGACCTTTACATATAATAATAACATTTTCCACATATCATCTCTGATATCCACCAGACTCTCAGTTGCGCAACATATCAGCTGTTTGGATTCCCCTCTGTTCTTACGTCACCGCGCTCTGATTGGCTACCTGTCACATTCAGCAGCTTGTTTTCTGTTCAGGGAAAAACCCCACAGGCTGTGATGAAAGAGCCAAGACAACCCAAATTGGGCATATTCAGGATTTAGCAAGAACATCAACATGCAGAAACTTATCTGACTGTTCACTCCCCCCCCCCCCCCCCCCCCCCACCGTTTCCCCCGGGACGCAGCAAAACGTTTGCGGTAATAAAAAGGTTGGAGACACTATTCTAACACACCTGCGCAGCTCCGCACAGCAGCATCAGGTCTCCTTCGCTGCCGCACAGGTGTGTAAACCCAGCGCAAGTGTCGTAGCGTCATGTTGCGTAGGCGGTTCGGAAAAACAGCTTAACAACAGATTAAACAGTTTTAAATGCTGATAAAAGTGACAGAGGACACAGATATGGGAAATGTGGAAGCCCTACTGTATCAAATTGACAGAGGAATAACAGAGACTTTGCCATTCTAAGATAAAAGCCCAGCACTTACAGCGTCCATGTTTTGTTTTTTGTCATCCAGAGGCTTCCCGCGCCCCCCCTAGGGGGCGCGCCCCACAGTTTGGGAACCTCTGGTTTAGTCTGAATGTTGCCATTTTCCCTAATGTGTCCTATCCTCTTTTTTGTTTTAGGTGAAATACTCCCTATATAACCCAGTGAAGGGTTATTTTAGTTTATTAGTAATATCAGAAACTGTAGAGTTTCACTATTTAGAAATGGTATTAGATACTTAGCAGCCCTGAACAGGAGAACTTAGTTTACATACTTTAAAACATTAGATTAGTTTTTTTTTCCTCTGGTTTATTTTGTTTGTATTTCATTTTAACTCATGTAAAGCTCTTTGAATCGCCTTGTTGCTGAAAATGTGCCATATAAATGAAATTACTTTACCTTTTATGGGTCTCAATAGTTTGTTTACTGAGAAAAACACATCTGAGTCACTCAGTCAGTTTTGGTCCTGCAGCTTCAACACATTAAAAACATTTTAAACACATTTTACATTTCACTGTAACTTTTCTGACCCCAAATGAGCCTTAAAAGGCCCCCAGTTCATGGTCCCCAGTAAGGAGACGGGGACTGGTCCCTGGCTAATCACGGTTTCTATGGAAACCAGAGAGAGGCTGCTGGCCTGGTCTCATACTCAGAACCAGAACTGAACCTGCAGAACCAGAATCAGGGGTTCATTCAGAACGTCAAGCTTTTATTCTCTGCAGTGTCAGACAAAAATGTCTTTTGTTTCAGAGACACAGAGGACAGACAGAGGACAGCTGCAGGTCCAGCTCAGCTCCTTATCTCTACTGGAATGTTGATTGTCACTGAGGGACGAAGATAAAGAGACACAAATAGATTCTGGGGGACGGAGGGAGACCGAGGCTGAGACTGAGAAGGACAGCCGGACAGAGACGAGTCCAGAGAGACGAGTCCACACTCTGATATCAGTCCTTCACTCCATCAAACTGATTCCAGTGCCTCTTCATCACCAGTTCTGTTTCCACAGAACCAGAACCACCGATCTGGATCCGGCCCAATGCATCTGATCAGAAAGTTGCAGCACTGGGTCGGATCCAGATCTCCAGTGGAATCAGAGGAACCGGTCCTGATGGACGTCTGGGTGTGAGACGGTGGAGAAGAACCAAACCTCCTCTGATTGGTTGGGATGGGCGGGGGGCGGGGCTTGGGTCTGCTTCTGATCCAGCCAATCACATTACTGGGTCAGAGTGGCAGCAGACTGGTTTCGTCCCAGTTTGTTCCTCTCCAGGGCTGCTGGTGGAGTCCAGCCGGGTTCTGGGCTCGGCCCGATCCACTTTACTGAGTTTCTGCTGATGATACTCAGATTTATCTATAATCCAGGTTAATCCAGCCTGTTAGTAGATTACAGACATTAAATCCTGGGTGGCTCCAAACGTCCTGCTTTAGATTTTGACCCGACTGGTTCTGGACCAGAACCAGTCGGGTCAGAACCTGATCACTGATCTGGTCCAGCAAAGAAGCTCTGAGTTATTTTAACCAGGATGTCATTTAAATCTCAGATTAAACCGATTTCCTTCCTTCTGAAATGACCAACATCCAGCTGATAATCTATAATCTATAATCTGATCCATGATGATGATTCCTCATAATCCAGTTAAAATCCTTCATCTGATCCAAACCAAAAGCTGAGATCAGATTCTGCTGCTCAGCTTCCCTGATAATCCAGATTATAATCTCACAGAGAAACCATCAATAATCAGGTTCTGATCGGTTCTGATCGGTTCTGATCGGTCCAGAGCTTCCAGCAGAACCGTCTGGTACCACAGTGCTGGTTCTGCCTCTTAGGATGTTTGGAGTCATGCTGAGCCGTTTCTGTAGTCATGATGCTACAGGACAGACCGGACTGTCATTCTAACCGAAGCTCCACCTGGTCTGCATTCTGATTGGCCGATTCCTTCCTGGAGGCGGGGCATCAGCTGGCATGATGCTGCCATCACCTGATCCTTCTCTCTCTGCTGTTTTCTCCAACCTCCAGTGGGTCAAACTGCTGGTTCTGGTTCTGGTTTCTTCTTTGTAAAGGGGAGTTTTCCCTGGGCTCTGTCGCCCCCTGCTGGTCCGCAGTGATTTTGCTGCTTTTCCTTAGAAATAAATGAAGTTCAGAGCACCGGACCGGACCGAATGAACTGGACTGGACCGGACCGGACCGAATGAACTGGACTGGACCGGACCGGACCGACTGGACTGGACTGGACCGGACCGAATGGACTGGACTGGACCGGACCGAATGAACTGGACTGGACCGGACCGGACCGAATGGACTGGACTGGACCGGACCGAATGAACTGGACTGGACCGGACCGGACCGAATGGACTGGACTGTTGTCAGTAAAGAGCGCTGAGTGTTGCTACAGCCTGAATCTGCTTATCTGACCCAGTGGATCCTGCCGGCGGTTCTGGTTTATCTCGTGCTGCTATTTCAGTTTTCTTCCATGTTTGGTCCTGGGCTCTGTCTCCCTCTCTCTCTCTCTCTCTCCCCCCCCCCTCCCCCCCTCCCTTCTCTCGCCCATCTGCAGCAGCTATAAACCGGCCCGCGGCGCCTCGCCTCCATCTGCGGCCAGCATGGCTCCAAAGAAGGTAGAGGCCAAGAAAGCGGAGGTGAAGAAGGTGGAGGCCAAGAAGGAGGAGGCGCCGCCCCCGGCCAAGGCCCCGGAACCGGAGCCGGAGCCCCGGGCCCCGGAGGTGGACCTGCGCAGCGTGGTGGTGGAGTTCAGCCCGGACCAGGTGGAGGAGTTCCGGGACGCCTTCTCCCTGTTCGACGAGACGCCGGGCGGCGAGATGAAGATCAGCTACGCCCAGTGCGGCGACGTGCTGCGGGCGCTGGGGCACAACCCGACCAACGACGAGGTTCTGAAGCTGCTGGGTCGGCCCAAAGCCGAGCAGATGCACGGCTCGCTGCTGGACTTCCAGGCCTTCCTGCCGATGCTGCAGCACGTGGCCCGCGCCAAGGAGCAGGGCAACATGGAGGACTTCGTGGAGGGGCTGCGCGTCTTCGACAAGGAGGGCAACGGCACCGTGATGGGGGCGGAGCTCCGCCACGTCCTGGCCACGCTGGGGGAGCGCATGACGGAGGACGAGGTGGACCGGCTCATGGCGGGCCAGGAGGACGCCAACGGACACGTCAACTACACCGAGTTCGTCAAGCACATTCTGGCCGGGTAGCAACCAGCGGGGGAGGGGCGTCGGCGCTCCGCCTTAATAAAACACCTACAGGTCTGGCTCTGTGTGTTTTCTGTCTCCTGAGTTCTGGTTCCGGTCCACTTATGGTTGTTTTGTCCGGGCCCCGGAGGTGGACCTGCGCAGCGTGGTGGTGGCGCAAAAAGTGGGTATGCAGCGTATGCAACGCAAAGGGGCGCAGCACCAGAGGGGGCGACGCCCCGATTTATGTTTTCGCATCCGTCTGAATAATGTGTATTTGCGCCACTGGTTTTGTCCCTCAGACTGTTGCTCCATTGGTGGGTTATGGGAGCCGCAGCTGTAGCAGTTTCTCTCTATCAAGGTGTGGAGTTTCTGCCACACTTGACCTCAGGAGACTCAGTGGGTCCAACTGGTAGTTTTATTCAAGTCAGATGTCTGACACGACAAACCTCCTCATCTAATTCGGTTCATTAAAATAACTTGTATAAGATTTTCTTAAATCATTATTCACAAGATCGCAGCTTTAAATATTTCTTGTTTCTTAATTTAACACCAAACAATTGGAGACATAAGCAGCAAACCTGCAGGGATCATGGAAAATCACGCACAAAAAATATGCCCCACTATATTTTACACACAAGTCAGCATGTAAATCAACTTGGTGCCAAAGTTTGTGTAAATATATGCAAACGTTTGTGGACAAAAATAAACTACAGAGTCAAATCGGTTATGTATTGTAACCCTAGATTCTATTTGGTATAGGCTTCCTATCGCTAGTGGGTTAACAGCAAAGCAGAATGTAGTCTATGCCTCACTGGGTCCATCCAGACCACCACCATGAAGCATCCGCTCCATAAAACAACGACAGTCTCAGTCTGGAGTCTTGGCCTCCCATACAGCAGAAGACCAGAGAGGAGAATAACATCTGGTCAGACAGGTTGAGACAAACAGACCTGCTGCTGTAAACAGGAACAACAAACGTTACGAAATATAATGATAACCTAGAACAGGTAACTTATTACACAGCACTTTGGGCAATAATAATTATTATTCTGTCAGAACTCTGAGGACAGACTGGGTCATAGAGAACATGGAAACATTACACAGGTAAAACCAAATAAATGAGCACAGAGATGACCAGGAAGCCGGTGTGCAAATGTCCTCCAGACATTCCTCTACGCAATGAAGGATGAAATCCCTCTGGTGGACTGAGCTCTCAGATTCTCTGGAGGATCCAATCCAGAAGAAGTGTAAGTCTGTGACATGGCCTCACACAACCAGTGAGAAAGACAGAGGACCCCGAACTGAGTTACCTCTGTAATGTATGAAGAGACGCTGAGAGCGACGCAGTGCAGACGGTGAGCGCTACATATCAAGAGAGCGCAGAGAAGATGAGAAGCAGCTTCTGTCTCAGATTTATGAGGAGGGGGATAAAAACCCTCCAGATATCTGCCTTGATCTGAACGAGCTTGTCGACTCATATTCTGAGACAAGGAGCAACAGAGAGAACAGATGAATCGCTCTCTCTTTGCAGACATAAGGGTCAACAGCAGAGCAGTTTTAAAAGACAGGAACTTAAGAGAAGCCTGGGCTAAAGGCTCAAATGGAGCTTCAACCAGAGTGCGTACATTTCCTCAGTTTTTGTCTCATAAAGGTCAAACTCACTGATCATGAAATGCATCTGTGGGGTCATTTTATTCTCACTGACAGAAGAAACCAAGTTGGATCAGCAGATTAACTCGAAGCTTCTGGTTAAAAACAACCAACAGGTTTGATGATCTCAGGTGAGCCGTGATGTGGAGAACAATGGAGGATCCAGAGGGAGGATCGATCAGAGATCAGATTGATCTGATGGTTTATTGGTGTTTAGATTCATCCAGACTGAGCAGAACATAGAGCAGGAGCCGCGGTACTGGTACTGGTCCAGCCTCCCGCTCTGTGAATGAGCCTTATGGACATAAAGCATCTTTATTCTGTAAATGTTCAACTTATTCACCTGATTCTGCTATTAATAAATGTCCAGTTTCCCCCCAGAGACCCTCTGACTCTGTAAGTCCCAGCTGACGCTTTGCTGCTGTTCTAATAGGCATTTGCAGGATCTCTTTATGTTTTATTAATTTGGATGTTTTTTTAAAAAATCCAAATTAGGTCACATGACGCTCTGGCATCCTTTCTGTTTCCCTCTCTGGGGTCCAGAACTTTCTGGATTCTGCAAAATGGATCAAAGTGGACGGATGTTCTGTTTTCAACAGGAAACGGATTTAAAGAGAATCTAGAACCAAATCCAGGTTTCTATGATCCAGATCTAAAACAAGCAGACATGCAGTGATGCCAGCAACCACATAGATCTGCTACAGATCTGATAAAGATCAGGTATAGATCAATTAATAGATCTGCTAAAGATATTTTATAGATCAGTTATAGACCAATTTTAACCCTTTTTTTCTGTTTGTTCTTGTTGAGGACGGCATTGTGTTTCACCAACATGGACAACACAGGTTTTTATTTTCCAATGTTTGTACTGAGGACATGGAGCGTCCTGATTGGCTGAGGATACGGAGCGTTCTGATTGGCTGAGGATCAGTTCCTTGTAGGTCATGTTTATTTTACTTTCTGGAACAAATCAGCGTTTCTCCACTTTACCGAGATTCATTCAGGTTTTTATTTATTAAAGGAGATCAGAAAGAAGAACAGCTATTGATCCTGCAGGTTTACATCAAAGTCAAGGTCAAAACTTTAACAGAGGTCAGAGTTCAAACAAACCTTTGTAACGGAAAATAAAATAAATGAATCATTTTCCCATATCTAGTAATTTTACTCAGAACCTGGAGGAGGAGAGCTCAGTGCTGAAACCCCCAGATCCTCATCATCTCACAGAAATCAAAGCAATAACAGAAAACTTGGAGTCCAGGAGGAGAGGTCTGAAGCTGGACCTCCTCCGTCTTTCCTCTCTTAAAGTAAAACCTCAGGGTGCCGTCTCCACCGTTCCCATGGCAACTGCACCCTCAGGCTGAACACTGGACATCTTATCGATGGACTGGAGGAGCTGAGAGACCAAACGGAGAGTTTCTGCTTCCTCCAGCAGCTGCCTGCACACACACAGAAAGGTCAAAGGTCAGTGAGAACTCGGCTCCAACTGCATTAGCGAGTGAACTCATGAAAACCACTGAGCTGCTGTGGTCACTTGACCTGAAGCAGCCAATGGCGGCTCAGCTCCGGCCTCTGAACATCTGGAGAGGCTGAGAGCATCTGGACCTGTCACACCAGAAGCTTCCAGAGGGGGAGCTAGAGAGCAGCTCAGAGTGGAAGAGGACGAACATCACTTTACGTCAGTGGTCCCGGGTCTGGCCCGCGGGCCCTAGTTTGGGGACCACTGCTTTACATCATTACGTGCACATGCTCAGTGCGCTTTAAGACGTTGCCAATGCTAACGGTAGCATTAGCATTTGCAATCACATGGATTGAGCCCTGCTGGCTCCGCCCGCTCAGTTCCTGCAGATACTGACCTGACGGAGGAGTGGGCGTGGCTTACTGACTTGCTCAGGTACTCGGCCGCCACCTGAGCGTTTTGTCTCATCGTCATGACGACCTCAGATTCAGCAGCCTTCAGACGGTTGTTTTCGGATCGCAGAGCGTCTACCTCCACCTAAACACACACACACACTGCTGTCAGGCCGGATCAGGCAGTTCTGTGCAGGTTCTGCTGGTTGAACCTGAATGGGTCAGTAACTTTGGCCCAGTGGTTCAGTGAGGATCTCTGCAGCTGTTCCTCTGGAGGAACCGTTCCCGGTTCAACAGAAAGATCCTGGACGAGCCCCCAGGTGTTCCTCAGTCCTCTACACACACCCAAAGTGGGTCCTGGTTCCTCGGGATCCTGCACGTTTTATTCTCTCCCTGGTGGAAACAACCGTTTCAGCCGTCAGTTAGAGCTGAGGGCCTCTAAGGACCATCGTTTGATCCAGGTGCCTTAAACCAGGGAGAGACTAAAACATGCAGGATGCCAAGGAACCAGGACCCACTTTGGACTCCCCTGGTCCAGAGCAGGGTGGGCAGCTCCAGGCCTGGTCCTGGTCCTGGTCCAATCCTGGACCTGGTTCTGGTCCAATCCTGGTTCTGGTCCTGGTCCTGGCCCTCCAGGCCTGCAGGTCTCGTGCAACGTTTAGATGTGTCTCCACTTCAACACACCTGAGTCCAATAATGAGGTCGTTAGCAGAAC
>CM065361.1:35764477-35774477 GCA_033032245.1 Poecilia picta | reverse complement strand
TCCTCCTGATTGGACAGAGAATATAACAGCTGCAGTGGGAGTGATGGCCAGCAGGTGGCGGCAGACACACAGAGCTAATGGTTAATGCTAACCCCTGGGTCAAAGGTCAGCCTGACCCTCAAGCTTTAGAGTTACAGCAGCAGGACGCGCCGGTTGTCCAACATCCAGGAAATGATTCAACCACAGAAAACATTTAGGAAAATCACACATAAACAAATAATATCTGATTATATCAGGTTTAGTCTCACTGAAACACAGACTCCATGAGGAAGATCCGTCACTTCTGCTCCTTTTTCAGGAATGTTCTGGTAAAATGTTCCTAAATTTATTTCCCAAAACGTTTTCCATAACTTTTCCCTCATTTATGTAAAACTGTTGGATTCTTCTCTTGTCCTACTAATAAAACAAACCAATTCTATCGTCAAACTCATTTTATCCGTTTAAAAAAAATCAGAAATGTCAACAATGAATTTAAACACATAATAATAAAAATAATAATAATAATAATAAACCGGGGCCTGGCAAAGTGTCCACATCGGGTTGGACCAGCGTTCTGATGCTAAAAATAAGAATCAATGCTAAGCTGAGCTAAGTTGTAGTCAATAACCTGTGGAGAGTCAGAAGGATGTTGACTAAGATGTACTTGAGCCATTCAGTATGTTAAAATTAATGAATCATGTAAAATTAGCCAAAATGCTAAAACTAGCATTTTGAATGCTGACCTTTGACCCTGAGAGGCCACTGAATGCTGTCAGTGGAAGCATGTGGGGCATCACTAGCATGTTCATTGACTTACTTCATATAGGAGACTAAACATACATAGCAAATCAGTAAGAAAATAAACTAATAGGTTATTTTAGGTAAAAGGCTAATGCTAATGCACTAGCTTTGCATTTTCAGTAATCTTCATTTAAATGGCCACACTGTGTAACAGTGGTTGGGTTAGATCAGTCATATAAAGTAGTTCTCAGTACCAGCCAAGTCCTCTGTAGTGACACGGTTCCTCCATGTTGTAGTCCTGACAAGCTGCTCAGGCCTCTGGGCCATAGATAGAACTACAATGATGGCGTATTTGTAGTCCTGAGCAGCTCCTGTGCTCTGTGTTCTGTTGCCATGGTAACTAATGTCCTGCACCTGTTTCAGGCACAGACTGTGGGAAGATTCTCTGTTTAAACCAGCCAGTTTCCCCTCGAACAAATCCTTCCTGTTCAGGAACCGTGGCACGTATTCGAAAACCGTCTGAAGCGTCTGAGAGGATCATTTATGGTCTCTGACATTCCTGCCACTCATATCTCTACCTCACTCACAGTATTAACAGTGATGAGAGAAAGATGATGTATGCTGAGGTCTGACATTTTTCAGAAATATATGGAAATACAGGGTCAGAGGTGAGTTTGTCCTGTCATAATAATAATAATATTAATAATAATAAACCTGACAGAACATTTCCATCATCAGGTCCAGGTTCTGCTGGTCCATACCTTTCTGTGTGTCTGGTCCTGGTCCAGGTCTTGGTCCAGGTCCTGGTCCAGGTCCAGGTCCAGGTTCTGGTTCTGGACCTGGTCCTGGTTCTGGTCCAGGTTCTGGTTCTGGTTCTTCCAGCGCAGAAACTCTTTGAAGGAGAACGGGTTCAGACCATCCTGGACTTCTTCTTCCTCATCTGCAGAGAGAAGAAGCTGAAACCAAATCGGTTCTGATCCAAACACAGATCAGATCTGGTTTTGATCAGAACCAGGCAGTCGGACTATTCCGGACCGAACCGCAGGACTCACCATCTGTGATGATCAGGGATTTTCCGCCCCTTGGTCGGGACATGACGAACCAGCCCGGCTCGGTTCGGCCCGGTTCGGCTCGGTTCGGTCCAGCTGTCACCTCTCGCTTATCGATCTCTTATGGATCATTTTACCGATCAAACGGTCTCGAACTCGACCGGAATCGGAAAAACACGTCCGCATCAAAGTCCACGTGACGGCGGTTCAGCTTCCTATTGGCTGTAACAGTCACGTGACGTGAAGAGGGAAAAACAAGGAAGCAGGTGGTTCCGGTGAGCCTCCTGCGCATGCGTGGGATAGATGTGGAGCTGCACATATTCCCTGCAGAACCGGACCCGAACCAGAGCCCAACTCAAGAGGTGAGTGCGACTCCTGCATTTTGCTCCTGTTTTTTCTGGTTCCGATACCGGATCGACTTCGACCTTCTTCCGAACCGAACTCCCTTAGAAAACCCTCTAAAATAAGCGGGTCGTACTGACCGGTTACTGCGGTTGCTGGGACCGATATTCTGAAGGTTTCTGGTCCCTGGTGGACCGAGTAAGATAAATTTGTCGCCGAACCGAACCAGAAGCCTCATGCATGTGGACCTGTTATATGTGGCGGTTCTGGTAACTCATAAACGAACCACAGTAAAATCAACCAGTTTCCAACTGGGATTCGGTGCTGAGTTTCTTCAACGGGAAGCTGCATCCTTCCATCCTTCTGCTGGGAAGATCATGGATAGATCGATTTAAAAAAATATGATAAATAATAAAACTATACTATACTTTATGAATGTACACTATTATTTATCAGTGCATGAAGTTCAGTTTATAGATATTTCTGTCTAATACAGCAGCAAATATTTTGTCAGCAACCCAAAATGTTTAAAGAGCCATTTTGGACCAAAAAAAACAAAACAAATCTATCTGGAGCTGCCAAAGCCTATAAAGGCTTATAATGAAGGCAACACTGGGGTCTGTATTATTAATATACAGGTGCTGGTCATAAAATTAGAATATCATGAAAAAGTAGATTTATTTCAGTAATTCCATTTAAAAATTGAAACTTGTATATTATATTCATACATTACATACAAACTCATATTTCAAATGTTTATTTCGTTTAATTTTGATGATTTCAAATGACAACAAATGAAAATCTCAAATTCATCATATCAGAAAATTAGAATCTTGTGAAAAGGTTCAAAATTGATGGCACCTGGTACCACAGTCTAATCAGCTAATTAACTCAAACCACCTGCAAAGGCCTTTAAATGGTCTTTCAGTTCTATAGGCTACACAATCATGGGGAAGACTGCTGACTTGACAGTTGTCCAAAAGACGACCATCGACACCTTGGACAAGGAGGGCAAGACACAAAAGGTCATCGCTAAAGAGGCTGGCTGTTCACAGAGCTTTGTGTCCAAGCACATTAATAGAGAGGCGAAGGGAAGGAAAAGATGTGGTCGAAAAAAGTGTACAAGCAAGAGAGATAACCGCACCCTGGAGAGGATTGTGAAACAAAACCCATTCAAAAATGTGGGGGAGATTCACAGAGTGGACTGCAGCTGGAGCGAGAGCTTCAAGAACCACCACACAGACGTATGAAAGACATGGGTTTCTGCTGTCGCATTCCTGGTGTCAAGCCACTCTGGAACCACAGACACTGTCAGAAGCGTCTTGCCTGGGCTAAAGAGAAACAGGACTGGACTGCTGGTGAGTGGTCCAAAGTCATGTTCTCTGATGAAAGTAAATTTTGCATTTCCTTTGGAAATCAAGGTCCCAGAGTCTGGAGGAAAAGAAGAGAGGCACTTCATCCACGTTGCTTGAAGTCCAGTGTAAAGTTTCCACAGTCAGTGACGGTTTGGCTGCCATGTCATCTGCTGGTGTTGGTCCATTGTGTTTTCTGAGGTCCAGGGTCAACGCAGCCACATACCAGGAAGTTTTAGTGAACTTCATGCTTCCTGCTGCTGACCAACTTTTTGGAGATGCAGATTTCATTCTCCAACAGGACTTGGCACCTGCACACAGTGCCAAAGCTACCAGTACCTGATTGAAGGACCATGGTATCCCTGTTCTTCATTGGCCAGCAAACTCTCCTGACCTTAACCCCATAGAAAATCTATGGGGTATTGTGAAGAAGAAGATGCAATACACCAGACCCAACAATTCAGAAGAGCTAAAAGCCACTATTAGAGCAACCTGGGCTATCATAACACCTGAGCAGAGCCACAGACTGATCGACTCCATACCACGCCGCATTGCTGCAGTAATACAGGCCAAAGGAGCCCCAACTAAATACTGAGTGCTGCACATGCTCATACTTTTCATGTTCATACTTTTCAGTTGGCCAACATTTCTATAAATCCTTTGTTTTTATTGGTCTTCAGTAAGATTCTAATTTTCTGATATGATGAATTTGAGATTTTCATTTGTTGTCATTTGTAATCATCAAAATTAAACGAAATAAACATTTAAATATACGAGTTTGTATGTAATGTATGAATATAATATACAAGTTTCACTTTTTAAATGGAATTACTGAAATAAATCTACTTTCTCATTAAATTCTAATTTTATGACCAGCACCTGTAGGGTCTAACCCTAAGAACTAGGAATGTGCCGATCAGGTTTTTTTCTCCCGATACCGATATCGATCCCCCCTGAGGGCTGATCGCCGATACCAATCACATAATTATTATTTATTTTTTTATCATAACCACTACCGTTAAATTATGTGGAAAAAGGAACCATGAATTCACCTTAATTTAGACAAAAACTTGTTTTTAATCACTTTTTCCAAGAAGAAAACTAAACAAAACAGGCATTGTGCAAATTGAACTGCTATCAATAATAATATCTTTAACAGACTGATAACATATGAGGCTCTGAAGAGGCTAAATAATGCAAAGAGCCAAAATAAAACCTCTCAACAAGTATAAAACTTAACATTCAAAAGCAAAAACAGGATCCATTACAATAAACAATCCAGAGTTACTGCATGAAAACTTCCTGTTAGCATAGCGGCTAGCTGGTTACTGCTGGTTCTGATTGGCTGTTTCTGACTGAGCGGAGTAACAGGGAGGAGATCGATTATTTTTTAGAGATTATCTGTCTCATGTTAGGACAGAGAAAGTTTTAATACGTATGTAAAATGTATTTTTTTTAGGTTAGATGCTGCAGCTTTAAACAGGTTCGGTGTGAGAGTCACTACCAGGTGGAGCAGAAGCGGCTCCGTGTCAAATATGACTAAATATTAAATATTACTAAATATTAAATATTACTACCTGTAGCGGAGCAGCGGTTCAACAGCAGAACCAGCGTCTTACATCGCAGCTCCAAGACTTAAATCATTTTCCAGGTTATTAGTTTATCTTTCTGACCGTCATGCTAATCCGGTGAGTGTTTGTAGCTGTGCTGCTTTACCTGCTGTTGATCCTCCATGTCTTTTTACTGCACTGAGCCTCGATGTAGCCAAACTCCGTCAGTGTTTTTATGTTTATTAGCTTCGTTGTGTTGATGCATTTTGACCTGCTTCTATTTTCCGCTTCAACACTCAAACGTCCTGATTCACTCAGTGATTATAGTTACACATCGCTTAGCATTTGTTGCTGAAGGACAGAGGAGACCAGCTGGACAGGCTGAGAAATGAGATGCAGGTGATCGGTAACAGAGCCAATGATTGCCGATCACCGATCAGGCGCTTTTTCACGAAAATCGGCCGATTATGATCGGTGACCGATCGATCGGCTCACCTCTACTAAGAACAGCTACTTTGTCTTTGTGCTGCCTAAGTAACGTTAGGCAGAAACGGTGAATCCACGTTGAAGAAAGAAAACAGGCATAGATCTGTAAACTGCTTTCTGACGTCAGAACATCAGTCCATGAAGAACCGCGTCGCGTCCATGAGGTTCATCCTTGTTCTATATGAACCAGGAACAGGATGAGTTGGGCTGACCCAGTTTGACTCACTGTGGCCCCCTGGTGCCTTCGTCCCGGTGCAGCACCTAAAACCGGCCCCCGTCCCAGCAGGGGTCCGGCTTGCGGGGCAGAGTACCAGGGTGTCCGGCGTTGATCAGACGTTGGTATTCCAATCATCAGAATTCGACCACAAAGCAATTAATCTTTGAATATTAGTTAGAAATGGAAGATTGTTTGATGGAAATGACCTTCCTGACTGGAATCCATGGAGCGTCCATCTGCTGCTGTAGTCCACCCTGTTCAGACAAAGACGTCAGTGTCTATGTCAGGAAGTTTTTAAAGACTGTTTTGTTCTGCAGGCGTCAGAATGTCTGCAGAGAGCTCAGCTGAGGGGGAACCGGCCCAAAACCGGCCCCCGTCCCAGCAGGGGTCCGGTTCGTCCAGCGGTCCCGCCTCTGCCAGCCAGTCGTCCAGCGGCTCGGGGACGCTGAGCAGCGTGGACACGCTCCCCGTCACGCTGCCGTCCGTCCCGGAGGAGGCGGAGCTTCAGCCCTGGGGCCGGCTGCTCCCCATGGCCCCGGGTTTCCGGAGCCACGGTGACTCACTGTCCTCTGCCTCGCCGGGCCGGAACCGGGCCGTGCCAGAACTCACCCACCTCTCTGTGCTTCCAGACTGTGTGGAGGACCAGTACCTGTTTGGACGGGACTCCGCCTGCGACTATGTCCTGGTCGACCCGGAGGACAGGAAGTCCAAGAGGTTCAGGATCTACAGCAAGAAGCACTTCAGGATCTACAGGGTGGGAACCGGGCCGCTGGTTCCGGTGGTTCAGCAGGAAACATGTCTTTCCTGCGACTGGTTTAGTCTCACTTGTCCTCCTTTTGTCCCCAGGAGGGATCGGAGGTCTTCGTGGAGGACTACAGTAACAACGGACGTTTGTGGACGGGGGGAAGGTGGGGCAGAACAAGAAGCTGCCTCTAACGAACAACGCCGTCCTTTCACTGGCTGAGCAGCGCAACCGAGGTGACGCACCTGGGTCACATGACCTTTGACCTGGTCTTCCTGCCTCAGGCTGACCCGCCTGACTGACCGCCTGTCCTCTGTACCCTGCAGTGTTTGTCTTCATCGACCTGATGTCCGACGATCAGTCCAGTTTACCCAGAGCTCTGCAGGACAAATATGTTCTGACCCGCCGGATCGGAACGTGAGTCTGCTAGAGCTCCACTTCCTGTCTGTGGCTCCACTTCCTGTCTGTGGCTCCACTTCCTGTCTCTGGCTCCACTTCCTGTCCTTGGCTCCACTTCCTGTCTGTGGCTCCACTTCCTGTCTGTGGCTCCACTTCCTGTCTGTGGCCCGATCTCTGCCCAGCTTTTTGCTGTTTCGCATTCTGTTGGGTTTTCTAAGATGGTTGGAACTGCAGTGTGAATCCCAGTTGATGAGAAGCTGAAGGTTCTGGAGGTTCTAACGGGTTCTGCTGCGTTAGCCGGGTCCGTTACCCCCCGCTGTGTTCCAGGGGTGTCTGCGGCGAGGTGCGGCTGGCCTTCGAACGCTCCACCTGCAGGAAGTTTGCCGTTAAGATCATCAACAAGAAGAACTTCCAGTCTGAGGGGGTGGGTCTGCGATCTGATTGGCTCTCACGTCTCCTTCCTGTCTCTGCTCGCCTCAGGACTACAAACATGGCGGCACGAATGTTGTCTTGAACATGTTACCCGTTTGTTTATCGTCCAATTACAGACGGCGACACGAAACGCAGAGACGGAGATTGAGATCCTGCAGAGGGTCGATCATGTAAGTAAAACCAACGAAGAAGAAGAGACACGTCCCATCAGTCCTGATAGACGTCTGTCTCCTGCAGCCGTGTCTCATAAAGACGGAGGACTTCTACCAGACGGAGGACAGCTACTACATCGTCCTGGAGCTGTGAGTCCCGCCATGACCTTGGTTGCTGTGCCCCGCCCAGCATGTGGCCCCGCCCCCTTGTATCTGACTCCACCCCTGTCTCTGGCTCCGCCCCCTTGTCTCTGGCTCCGCCCCCTTGTATCTGACGCCGCCCCCTTGTACCTGACTCCGCCCCTGTCTCTGGCTCCGCCCCCTTGTATCTGACTCCGCCCCAGCATGTGGCCCCGCCCCCTTGTATCTGGCTCCGCCCCCTTGTATCTGACTCTACCCCTGTCTCTGGCTCCGCCCCCTTGTATCTGACTCCGCCCCAGCATGTGGCCCCGCCCCCTTGTATCTGGCTCCGCCCCCCTTGTACCTGGCTCTGCCCCCTTGTACCTGACTCCGCCCCTGTCTCTGGCTCCGCCCCCTTGTACCTGACTCCGCCCCTGTCTCTGGCTCCCCCCCTTGTATCTGACTCCGCCCCAGCATGTGGCCCCGCCCCCTTGTATCTGGCTCCGCCCCCTTGTATCTGACTCTACCCCTGTCTCTGGCTCCGCCCCCTTGTATCTGAC
Organism: Poecilia picta; assembly: GCA_033032245.1. NCBI lineage: Eukaryota > Metazoa > Chordata > Actinopteri > Cyprinodontiformes > Poeciliidae > Poecilia > Poecilia picta. Next base: position 35,766,356 of record CM065361.1, on the reverse strand, counting down.
TCCGCCCCAGCATGTGGCCCCGCCCCCTTGTATCTGGCTCCGCCCCCCTTGTACCTGGCTCTGCCCCCTTGTACCTGACTCCGCCCCTGTCTCTGGCTCCGCCCCCTTGTATCTGACTCCGCCCCTGTCTCTGGCTCCGCCCCCAGCATGGAGGGCGGTGAGCTCTTCAACAGAGTCAAGTCTCAGCAGCAGCTCGATGAAGGCGTGGCCAAGCTTTACTTCTATCAAATGCTCTGCGCCGTGCAGGTGAGGCCTGCTGATGCTGTTGCCGTGGTAACCAGCACCGCCAGGTAACTGTGTGTGTGTGTAGTACCTGCACAGGAACGGGATCATCCACAGAGATCTGAAGCCAGAGAACGTCCTGCTGTCCTCCAGTGAGGACGAGTGTCTCATCAAGGTGAGTCGTCCTGCCTCCTCCTGCTAGGCGGCGTCCTCTGTGTGACGCCGCCCTCCGGTCGCTCCGCCCCCTCCTGAAGGTGACGGATTTCAACCAGTCGCGGATCCTGGAGGAGGCGGCCCTGATGCGGACGCTGTGTGGGACCCCGTCCTACCTGGCCCCTGAGGTCTTCACCCACGCCTCCAGCACCGGCTACGGGCTGGCGGTGGACGCCTGGAGCCTGGGCGTGCTTCTGTTCGTCTGGTAAGCTCCGCCCCCTCGCCGCCCGCCGGCCGCGTCCCCGTCTAACCCGGTGCCCCTGGCAGCCTCAGCGGCTACGCGCCGTTCCACGAGAGCTTTGGCGAGCGCTCGGTGACGGAGCAGATCATCCACGGGGAATTCACCATGGTCCCGTCCAAGTGGAGGCGAGTCTCCAACCAAGGTAACCACGGTAACCGGGGCAAGGGCCGGGCTTCCCGTCGGGGCGAGGCGGAGCGGGAGCCGACGTGAGACGCCTCTGGTGTTTCAGCCAAAGACGTGGTGAGGAAGCTGCTGGTGGTCGACCCCAAGCTGAGGATGACGGTGGACGAAGCTCTGCAGCACCCCTGGCTGCAGGTAGGGGAACTGCAGCCAGGATAGGGTTACTCAGGATGGGGCAGGAGAGGATTTCATGTCTGGACAGGAAATGATTTCATGTCTGGACAGGAGATGATTTCATGTCTGGACAGGAAATGATTTCATGTCTGGACAGGAGATGATTTCATGTCTGGACAGGAAATGATTTCATGTCTACAATCATGTCTGGACAGGAAATGATTTCATGGAAGAATGATTCATGTCGGACAGGAGATGATTTCATGTCTGGACAGGAGATGATTTCATGTCTGGACAGGAAATGATTTCATGTCTGGACAGGAGATGATTTCATGTCTGGACAGGAGATGATTTCATGTCTGGGTGGCTGAATGTTTTAGGTGGTTGTTCTGGGTGTTTGTAGTCAGCGGCTCTCCTGTGATGCAGGACCAGCCGATGCTGCAGGCGGCTCACAGGCTCATGACGGCAGGAGGAGGAGATGCTGCTGTTGCTACGGTAACCACACACGCTCACAGTCGTCCAGGCAACAGGAAGCCCTGACAGCCCCTCCCCCTGCAGGAGGCGGAGCCAACCTCGCCAGGAAGTTTAACTCGGAAACGAGGAAGAGGAGAGGAGGAAGAGGAGCATCTTCATCACCCTGCAAAGAGGAAGTTCTAGTGCTGCAGAACCGGTCCGGTTCTGGTTCCGGAGCAATAAACAGAACCTGAAAAATCCATCTACAGTGTTTTTATTAAAAACATGTAATGATCGAAGAAAACCGAGATCAGAACCAGGAAGAGTCTGAACTGATTGGATCTGGTTCTGAGGATCGGTCCGGTCCGGTTCTCAGAACCAGAGACTGAAACATTGAATCTAGTTCATCTATAATCTAAATTATTTCTATCCATCCATCCATTTTCTTGACACCCT
>CM065361.1:35699477-35759477 GCA_033032245.1 Poecilia picta | reverse complement strand
TCAACAAGCTGCTGGAGGCAAATTCACAACCTGTTCAGTCTGAAATGTCTCCCATCTAATTAAAGATATCTGGAATTAGAAGAATGACCAGTCAAAGTAAAAACTGGGATATCTCCAATTTTATTTAGAAATAGTAACAATTGGTTTAAATGAAATATATACCTCAGCTGGTCAATTAACTAACTAACCCGTCTATTCATAAACCAGCTGCAAGTTTTGGAGCATCAGAAGCTTAAACAGCTTCCTGCTATGGCAAGAGCTTTATGCTAACTAGCCGTTTATGCTAACAAGCTGTTAATGCTAACTAGCTGTTAGTGCTAACAAGCGCTTATGCTAACTAGCTGTTAATGCCAAGAAGGTGTTAATGCTAACTAGCTGTTAATGCTAATTAGCTGTTAATGCCAAGAAACTGTTTATGCTAACTAGCTGTTTATGCTAACAAGCTGTTTATGCTAAACAGCTTGTTAGTGCTAACAAGCTGCTTATGCTAACTAGCTGTTTATGCTAACTAGCTGTTAATGCCAAGGTGTTAATGCTAACTAGCTGTTAATGCTAACTAGCTGTTAACGCTAACTAGCTGTTTATGCTAACTAGCTGTTAATGCTAACAAGCTGTTAATGCCAAGAAGCTGTTTATGCTAACTAGCTGTTTATGCTAACTAGCTGTTAATGCTAACAAGCTGCTTATGCCATAAAGTTCTTTAGTCCAGGAGTGAAAACTTAAGAAACAACCAAAGAGTAAAACCAGCAGAACCATAAGCCAGTTCTGGATCTGGAGCCGGATCTGGATCTGGAGCCGGATCTGGATCTGGAGCCGGAGCTGGATCTGGAGCCGGATCTGGAGCCGGAGCTGGATCTGGAGCCGGATCTGGAGCCGGATCTGGATCTGGAGCCGGATCCGGATCTGGAGCCGGAGCTGGATCTGGAGCCGGAGCTGGATCTGGAGCCGGAGCTGGATCTGGAGCCGGATCTGGATCTGGAGCCGGTTCTGGACCATGAACGGGACCTGGAACAAGAACCAGGCCCTCCCAGGTGCCACCCTACTGAGCATGCTCAGTGGCGTCCAGCTGGAGGATAAATCCTTGGTGCTGATGGGATTAGCAGAGCAGATTCTCTGAGCTGAACAGAACCAGCATCAAGTTCTGAGGAGTTCTACTGGTTCTACTGGACCCTGAAGCCCGGCAGGTCAGTGATTGGTTGGGGGATGGGGGTGCTGGGTCCGGTTCTGATCTGCAGGACAACCAAGCTTTGGTGTGGTTCTGCAGTCCGGACCTTGAACCGGGCCAGACCTCGGAGCGGGAGGCTCTGGCAGCTCCTCACCTAGACTCGGCCTGAATCGGGTCGAAGGCTCAGAGCTGATTAGATTAGAAGCAGAACCTGCCAGAACTGGGCCAGAACCAGGTCAGAACCGCAGCGGGAGCTTCTGTTGGTCTCAGAGTCAGCTGGACCTCCAGTTTCAGGCCTTTAGCTGGTTCTGGTCCAGCAGCAGAGGCTCAGAACCTTCATGTGACCAGAACCAGAACCGGAGGCGCATATAAACCTGGTGATCGTATTTCTGAAGTTCTACTTTCCACATGGAGCTAATGCATTACCCAGCATGCATCAGTTCTGCTGCTCCGCGTTGGTTCGGTCCAGTCTCTGGTTCTGAAGGTCCTGGAGGACCTGGAGGACCTTCAGAACCAGGTCCAGGTCCAGCAGGGGGAGCCCCATTGTTCGGTCCTGGAGGTTTTTGAAGCTTCCATAGAAAAGTTAAAGCAGATTCAATAGAAAACTAGAACTGTGATTCCAGACCCGCTTTCATGTTAGCGGTTAGCTTAGCATCGATTATCGTTCCAAAATGTCTGCAGCTCGGAACCAAATCTATACTTGAATACTGGAGCTCAGAGGTCAGAGGTCATAATCTTGGTTTCTGTGATGTGACGACACTGAGCACCATGGCAACAGCCTCCATGGCAACAGTGTCTGTTACTGATCTGTTTTAGTGGAGGACGGGACATGTGACCTCTGACCTCTCAGCCCCTGCATTAAAGGGAAAACACATACCGGCCCTTTAAATAATCCAGGTGTGTTTGCCAGGATGATGCTGAGCGACGATTGGACGGTGATGAACAACAGCAGCTCAGAGCTGGACGGCAGGAGGCCCCGCAGGTCAAAGGTCAGTAGGCCGTGTTGATCTGCACGTAATCCACCAGATCAGCTGTGGCTAATCTGCAGCAGCTGTCAGCAAAGTGTTCACACCCTGCTGGCTGAACTCTGACCCGGTTTCAGATCAAACCGGCTTAAAGGGACAGAAGGCAGATTCGAAACGAGCGGACCGGACCGGACCGGACCGGACCGGACCGCAGCGGCACCAGCCGGTCCGGTCCGGTCCGGTCCAGGACTTAACCCTTTCAGATGAATACTTTCACAGTCTGACTGTGTGTTCAGAGGTGCTGCTCCGTCCTCCTATGGTTGGTCGCCGGGCTGTTTGCCATGGCAGCCATCGTCACGGCAACAGTGACGGTCCTCCATCTGCACCCGCTGCCTCTGCCCATCTTCAGCAGGTAACTCACCCGTCTTCTCTGCTCGCCCGGCTGCCCGCTCACCTGCCGTTGTCATGGCAACAGGGGCGGGGCCTCCCCGCCGGCCATCTCCGCCGGTCCCGTGGAGGCGGGCGCCGTGGTGACCATCTCCCGCGTGGCGGACGGCGAGCCGGTCAGCGTCTTCCTGGACCCGGCCTGTCCTGACCTGAGGCAGGACGTCCTGCGGCTGGAGGCGCTGCACAGCTCGCTGCTGCGCGCGCTGACCAATCGGCACGCAGACGGCCACGGGGACGGGGGCGGCGACCTGCAGGCGCTCACAGGCCACGCCCACAACCTGAGGCTGGAGGCCGAGTCGCTGAAGAGAGGCCAAGGAGCTCTGGACCGGCGCCTGGACCGGCTGCAGGCCGAGCAGAGCCGCATCCTCCAGGTAGACGGGCCGGGGCATCACGGGCTGATGGCGCCGGACCAGTTGGCCAATCGGGTCTGTCCACCTGTCCAGGTGTTGTCTGACAGCCACTCCGGGTTCCTGAAGCTGGCGGAGAGCTGCGGCGATTCTCTGCTCGGCCTGAAGAGGGAGACGGAGAGCCTGGGCAGCCGCAACGTGGCCCAGACAGGTGGGACTCGGGTAACTGGGCCGAGAGCCGCCGTTAGTGGGGCTCTGACCGTTTCCATGGCAACCTGTCTCCGCAGCCGTCCAGCCCAGAGACTGTAGCGACGTCCTGGCGTCCGGCGTCTCCGTGGGCGGAGTCTATTCTGTGTTCCCAACCCACGACCCCGACGGCTTCATGGTCTCCTGCGACATGAGCACCGACGGCGGAGGCTGGACGGTACGGACACGGGGGACATGGGGGACAGCGGGGACATGGGGGACATGGGGGACAGGGGAGACAGGGGAGACAGGGGACAGGGGGGACATGGGGGTCACGGGGACATGGGGGACATGGGGGTCACGGGGGACATGGGGGACAGGGGGAGACAGGGGGACATGGGGGACAGCGGGGACAGGGGGACACGGGGGACATGGGGGACAGGGGGACAGAGGGAGACAGGGGGACACGGGGGACACGGGGACATGGGGGACAGGGGGGACAGGGGGAGACAGGGGGACATGGGGGACAGGGGAGACAGGGGACAGGGGGGACATGGGGGTCACGGGGGACATGGGGGACAGGGGGAGACAGGGGGACATGGGGGACAGCGGGGACAGGGGGACACGGGGGATACAGGGGACAGAGGGAGACAGGGGGGACAGAGGGAGACACGGGGGACATGGGGGACAGGGGGACAGAGGGAGACAGGGGGACACGGGGGATACAGGGGACACGGGACAGGGGAGACAGGGGGACACAGGGGACAGGGGGACATGGGGGATACAGGGGACAGAGGGAGACAGAGGGAGACAGGGAGACACGGGGACAGGGGGACATGGGGGATACAGGGGACAGAGGGAGACAGAGGGGGACAGAGGGAGACAGGGAGACATGGGGGATACAGGGGACAGAGGGAGACAGAGGGAGACAGGGAGACACGGGGGACAGCGGGGACAGGGGGAGACAGGGGGACACAGGGGGGACACGGGGGATACAGGGGACACGGGGGAACACAGGGGACAGAGGGAGACAGGGGACAGGGGGACATGGGGGATACAGGGGACAGGGGGGATACAGGGGACAGAGGGAGACACGGGGGACAGGGGGGATACAGGGGGGACACGGGGGATACAGGGGACAGAGGGAGACACGGGGGACACGGGGGATTCAGGGGACAGAGGGGGATACAGGGGACACGGGAGACAGGGGGACATAGGGGACAGAGGGAGACAAGGGGACACGGGGGACAGGGGGAGACAGGGGGGACAGAGGGAGACAGGGGGAGACAGGGGGACACGGGGGGACATGGGAGATACAGGGGACAGAGGGAGACAGGGGACACAGGGGGACATGGGAGATACAGGGGACAGGGGGACAGAGGAGACACAGGGGACACGTCTCCACATGGCAGGACGCTGCTGACCTCTAATGTCCCTGTCCGTCTCCCAGGTGATCCAGAGGAGGGAGGACGGCTCCACCAACTTCTTCAGAGGCTGGGAGGCCTACAGGGACGGGTTCGGGACGACCGGCGGGGAGCACTGGCTGGGTGGGTCCAGCTTCACCTGGACCAATCACAGCACAGAGACGCTCTGACGGCCCGTCTCTGTGCTCTGATTGGTCCAGCTTCACCTGGACCAATCACAGCACAGAGACGCTCTGACGGCCCGTCTCTGTGCTCTGATTGGCTGTGAGTTAGTGGCGTTAGATGGTGACAGGGCAGATAATCCAGACGTCTGTTTTTGAGCACAGAGAGATGACTAGACTTATACATTTTATTTATCTTCATATTATTAACCAACTTTCAAACTAAAGATATGAAACCAGAAAAAGCTGATAAAGTGGCTAAGCTAGCGGTAGCCTCATGCTCTCCAGCCGCTGACCACGAGTTTCTATGGAGAGACTTCACTGCCAACAACCAAAAGGAAATATAAAAACACGACCTGGCAAGGCGAGGTGACTGTGTCTCCATCAACAGCTCCACTGTGGAAGCCATTAACAAGCTAACAGACAAAATCAATAACTTCGGCGTGCAGCTAATGGTTGCTAACATCTCTAAGCTAGCCAAAATGAACGCAGCTGATATAAGAGACTACAAAATGAAGCTTTCTGGCCTGGAAAAAGAGATTCATCAAAGAAAATGAAGGAAAGATTGTTGGGACGTTATAAACGCCGTAGGAATCTGAAAACCCAAAGTAAAGGACAATGAAGATACCACGTCTTAGCCAAGATGGCGCCGCACTGGGCCTCGTCCATTAGCCGCACATCGTCTGGGGACAAAGAGCTGCAGTCCGGCCCGAATGGAGCCAGGAACCAGGGGAAAAGGTACCGAGGTACCGAGGCGGAGTTCGGGTTTTCCCGGACCGACTGAAGGTCCAGTTAAAGTCTAGTAATCACAGACGACACAAGGTGCTGGTTTATGATTGAAGAAAAGTTTGATTCTTTTATTGCCAAAATTTAATAGCCCAAATGAATAAATAAGGCTAAATATTCACAGGCTTGATAAATCTTTTGATTATTTGGTTATTTGGTTAGAGGTCAGTTACTCTGATCTGAACTTTTCATGAACAAGTTCAGTCCTTTTTTCTGCTGCTTCCCTTTTATGTTTCTAATTTTAACTGTATCGATAAACGCTGGGGGTTTCACAGAAATTCAATATTTATTTTTTGTAAAAATACAAAAGCTAACTGCATATTTTTACCAGAAACGCCCTGTAGGGGGCAGATGGAGCTTCTGGTCTAATCAATGGGGGGAATCATTTTATCTCATGGTTCTAATAAAGCTGCTGGTGTTGCTTTACTATTTCAAAATGTTCAGAATCAGATGGAAAGTCATAGGAAAGACAATCTGGATTACTGGTGTCCTCAAAGTGGAAACTGATTGTCTGTAACGTCTCACTATAAATCCTGATGGTCTGAATTCATCTAAACGAACTATCAGAAATATTCCACTAACCTTTTCATATTTCAATATGGTTTATAATGAATGTTTGATGGATCGGCCTCTAAATTTTAGTCTCGTCATATAAATGTAGTTTTGCTCAGATGTGAACCTGGTGGATCCTTGGAGAGTCGGTCCTTCTGGTTTCCACCTGATGGCTCAGCTGAATCCTCATCCACTTCTGGATCATCTCAGACCATTTCACCTTCATCTGATCACTCAATATCACAACAAGGTTACTGGAAGTTTAACTCGACCTGCTTAACAACAAAGTCCTGCAGCGTCTCAGTTTAATTTGTAGTGGTAAAAATCTGACATCTGACAGGGAAAAATTAATTCTTTAAATTTAAAGTCCGACAAATCTCAGTCAAACACAGCAAATTAATGGCTTTCCAAAATAAGACGAAGGAATTAGAAATCCTTCAGGAACTTAGTCTTTTCTGCTAAACCGTTTTTTAATGATGATGACTAAACAATCCTACAGTCTGATTCAGATGATTTTTATACCAAAAAGCCAAAGGAGCATCTTTGAGCCAAGTGGATGGAGGAGGGTGAGAAAAGTACCGGATATTTCTGTAGAAACAACGAGACGGGAAAGAAATGCAATAAACTGCTTGAAAATTAATAATGAACCATGAATAATGAACCATGCACAGACTTAATATCCAGAGAAATCTTTACCTTTTATAGCAATTTATATCAGTCAGGGCCCAACTGAGGGCCCCAGCCGTCGGGCCCCAGCCATCAGGGCCCAACTGAGGGCCCCAGCCATCAGGGCCTAACTGAGGGCCCCAGCCGTCGGGCCCCAGCCATCAGGGCCTAACTGAGGGCCCCAGCCATCAGGGCCTAACTGAGGGCCCCAGCCATCAGGGCCTAACTGAGGGCCCCAGCCATCAGGGCCTAACTGAGGGCCCCAGCCATCAGGGCCTAACTGAGGGCCCCAGCCATCAGGGCCTAACTGAGGGCCCCAGCCATCAGGGCCTAACTGAGGGCCCCAGCCATCAGGGCCTAACTGAGGGCCCCAGCCGTTGGGCCCCAGTATTGATGCTCATCCCCAGATTAACGGCTCTGACATAAAGTTCCGAATGTCTCCTGGAGCTTCACCTCTCAACACCTCAGCTAATAGATTTATGGGGAAAAAAATTGGACATTTGCAAAATAGAAATTTGAAAAAAGGCAATTAAAAAATGTAATCTTAAAAACCGTCTATCAAAAAATAAAACTTGAGTCATTTATAATTTACATTTGGTTTTTGGTGATTAAAGATGACCCTAATGTTAGGGTAGAACCGTCGGCTAGCTGCGGAAACGAACTCTGATCAGAACATGGACATCTGAATGAGACGCCTTAACATGTTAACTGTCACTCTTAGCATGGTAGCACTGCCCCTTAGCATGCTAACTGTCACTCTTAGCATGGTAGCACTGCCCCTTAGCATGCTAACTGTCACTCTTAGCATGGTAGCACTGCCCCTTAGCATGCTAACTGTCACTCTGTGCCCATTTCAGGCCTACAGAGGATCTACAGCCTCACCAGGTCAGGAGGCTACGAGTTGCGTATCGACATGGCTGACTTTGATAACGCCACGGCGTTCGCTCACTACTCAGATTTCTCTGTCGGTCGAGACTCGGTGAACCCGGAGGAGGACGGGTATCCACTGACCGTAGACGGCTACTCTGGAACAGCAGGTACTAGACCACACAGTACAACCCAGTACCACAGAATACCAAACGGTGCCACAGCGAACCAAACGGTACCAAACGGTACCACAGAGTACCAAACGGTGCCACAGTGAACCAAACGGTACCACAGCGAACCAAACGGTGCCACAGTGAACCAAACGGTACCACAGCGAACCAAACGGTGCCACAGTGAACCAAACGGTACCACAGCGAACCAAACGGTACCACAGTGAACCAAACGGTACCACAGCGAACCAAACGGTACCACAGAGTACCAAACGGTGCCACAGTGAACCAAACGGTACCACAGCGAACCAAACGGTGCCACAGTGAACCAAACGGTACCACAGCGAACCAAACGGTACCACAGCGAACCAAACGGTGCCACAGAGTACCAAACAGTACCAAATGGTGCCAAACTGTCCTGTCCTTCTGCCTCCTACAGGAGATTCTCTTCTCAAACACTCCGGCATGCGGTTCACCACCAAGGACCGGGACCAGGACCAATCTGAGAACAACTGTGCGGCGTATTACCAGGGGGCCTGGTGGTACCGGAACTGCCACACCTCCAACCTGAATGGACAGTACCTGAGAGGAGGCCACGCCTCCTACGCTGACGGTGTGGAGTGGTCCAGCTGGACCGGCTGGCAGTACTCGCTGCGGTTCACTGAAATGAAGATACGACCCAGAAGACCCGAGTCCTGAACCTGGACCAGAGAACCTTCCTCTTTAATAAAGTGTTCTGATCTATTCCTGAGCTTCTATTTGATGATCATCTGTGTCATATGGATGAGTGATTGGGATTTATTCAACAGTCCTGGACCGAACTGGTCTGACTGAAGATGATCTGACGTGAAAATACCACCAAACATCTCCAGAACTTTAATATTTCATAGTAGATTCTGGTCCTATTGAGTCCTATTAGTTCTGTCAGATCCACCAAACCACCTGAGAACAGCAGAGCAACGCAGAGCATGATGAACATAGTAAACATAACATAAAACATTATAAATTATATATAATGTGACATTTATTATCTGATAGAGAAACCAGTCAGTCAATCAATCCGATTGATTTAGACACAAATCAATAGGATTGTTTTGTGTCTAAATCCTATTGATTGATTCCTCAGCTTATGGTCCACAAACATGGACCATTTATGGACCACGCTTATTTTATGGTCCATAAAAAAAGAATAAACAGACATGACAAAAACAAGAGCAATAAAGATGAAATAATCAACTGGTGCCAGTGAAGCTAGAGAAGAACCTCACTGAGCTTTGAACAGAGTCGGTCAAAGTGTGACTGATGCTGAGTCTATGAACTCACATCTGGTCATGATGGCATTTACAAACATCTGACGATGCATCCGGCGGGCCGGATTCGGCCCGCGGGCCGTAGTTTGGGGACCACTGCTTTAAAGAGTCCAGTTCTGACAGATGCTGATGTCCAGAGGAGAATATTAGCTTCAACATATTGCAGACAGGATGAAGTCAGGGAAAGATCATGTAGTGTCTCCATGACAATCATGATGTTGCTCCTTTTGCAGTATCCAGATATATATATATATATATATATATATATAAAAAAAAAAATCCCTTCTCACCCTCTGCGGGTGGTCTCTCTCTCTCTCTCTCTCTCTCTCTCTCTCTCTCTCTCTCTCTCTCATCCTCTGACCTCTGACCTCTACCAGAGGCCTGGGAGCTTCAGGTTCTCCTCCAGTATCTTGGCTGTGCCTAGTGCTGATATGTCTGATGTTGTTCCTGTTTTAGCCGCTGCTCCAGTTTGGGGGTTTCTGCCCCGAGGGCCCCGATGACCACAGGCACCACTGTGGTCGTCACCTTCCAGTTCTTTTCCAGTTCCTCCCTGAGGTCCTGGTATTTCTCCAGTTTCTCATGCTCCTTTTTCCTGATGTTGTATCACTTGGTATAGCTACATCCACCACAACGGCTTTCCTCTGTTCTTTATCCACCACCACAATGTCCGGTTGGTTCTCCATCACCATCTTGTCTATCTGGATCTGGATCCCACAGGATCTTAGCTCCGTCATTCTCCACCACCTTTGGGGGTGTTTCCCACTTCGATCTCGGGGCTTCCAGTCCATATTCTGCCAGATGTTCCTGTACACTATGCCGCCACCTGGTTATGTTGTTCCATGTTCGCTTTCCCTGCCAGCATCTTCACCTGCTGTTATGTGCTGGACTGTCTCAGGGGCCTCATGGCACAACCTACACCTTGGGTCTTGTCTGGTGTGGTAGATCTGAGCCTCTATTGCTCTGGTGTTTAGGGCCTGTTCCTGTGCAGCCAGGATGAGCCTCTGCTGTCCTTGAGTCCAGCTTTGTCCAGCCATTGGTAGGATTTCCTGATATCAGCCACTTCAGTTATTTGTCGGTGGTCCATCCCATGTAGGGGCTTGTTCTCCCATGATGGAACCTCTAGCCCCTCATCCTCTGTTCCCCATTGCCTGAGACATTCGCTGAGCATATCATCCGTTGAGGCTTTGTCCTTGATGTATTTATGGATCTTGGATGTTTCATCCTGGACAGTGGCTCTCACACTCGCTAGTCCTCTGCCTCCTTCCTTACGGCTTGTGTTCAGTCTCAGGGTGCTGGATTTGGGGTGGAACCCTCCATGCATGGTTAGTAACTTCCGAGTCTTAACATCCGTGGCCTTTATCTCTTCCATTGGCCAGCTAATTATTCCGGCAGGGTATCTGATTACTGGTAAGGCATAGCTGTTTATTGCACGGATCTTGTTCTTGCCATTGAGCTGCTTCTCAGGACTTGCCTTATTCGTTGGAGGTATTTGGCTGTGGCTCCTTTCCTTGTGACCTCATCCAGGTTGCCATTTGCTTGTGGTATTCCCAGGTACTTATAACTGTGCTCTATGTCTGCTATTGTTCCTTCTGGGAGTGAGACCCCTTCTGTGCGGACGACCTTCCCTCTCTTTGTAACCATCCGACCACACTTCTCTAGTCCGAATGACATCCCAATGTCAGTGCTGTATATCCTGGTGGTGTGGATCAGTGAGTCGATGTCTCGCTCACTCTTAGCGTACAGCTTGATGTCATCCATGTAGAGGAGGTGACTGATTGTGGCCCCATTCTTCAGTCGGTATCCGTAGCCAGTCTTGTTGATGATTTGGCTGAGGGGGTTCAGGCCTATGCAGAACAGCAGTGGGGACAGAGCATCTCCTTGGTTTATGCCACATTTGATGGACACTTGTGCAAGTGGTTTAGAGTTGGCTTCAAGGGTGGTTTTCCACAGCCCCATCGAGTTTGCAATGAAGGCTCTTAGAGTCCTATTGATGTTGTACATCTCTAAGCATTCATTGATCCAAGTATGTGGCATTGAGTCATAGGCTTTCTTGTAATCTATCCAAGCGGTGCACAGGTTGGTGTGTCGGGTTTTGCAGTCTCGGGCGACTGTGTGGTCTACAAGGAGTTGGTGTTTGGCTCCTCTGCTATTTAAGCCGATGCCCTTCTGTGCCGTACTTCTGTATTTATCCATGTGACCACTTATCTTAGCCGCTACGATGCCTGATATGAGCTTCCATGTCGTAGAGAGACAGGTTATTGGCCGATAGTTGGATGGGATTGAACCCTTTGAGGGATCCTTCTGTATCAGGATTGTGCGACCTTCAGTTAACCATTCAGGGTGAGTCCCATTTTGTAGTAGCTGGTTCATTTGAGCTACCAGTCGCTCATGGAAGGCAGTGAGTTTCTTTAGCCAGTAGGCATGGATCATGTCAGGTCCTGGTGCTGTCCAGTTTTTCATACCCGAGACTCTTTCTTGGACATCTGCCACAGTGATGGTTACTGGGGCTTGTTATATATATATATATATATATATATATATATATATATATATATATATATATATATATATATACATACATATATCAGTGATTCTTGAGAATAGGGACAAAACAGGTCCTATGGATAAAGCACAAAATTTGAATAAAATATAGAAATAATATAATTTTTTCAAATATCTGACTAAACTAACCTGGGTCATGTGACACAACAATGTATATTTTTCAGGTATTTGCTGAATATTTTTTTATTTTAAACATTGTAGTCGGTGGATGATGCCTGTAAAAGCCTTTGTCCAGGAGCAGAACTCAATACATTATAATAGTTTAGAACAACTAAAGAAATACTAAAATTATATATTATGACAATTAAGTATAAGTAGTCATATAAATAATTATAAAAGTATCAATAAATTGAATTAAAAATCCTTTTTATATATTTTCCAACTCCATTGAAATTTGTCCTTTTTTGTCAACACCGTCAGAAATGAAAAGAATGTAAAAAAAATCAGGCATTATTGGGGACAGCAGAACTTCTGAGGACCCCATGACCACTTCCTTTCTCTTCCTTTGCTAGGAGAGCTAGTTAGCTGGTTAGTTTATGTTATTCTTTAGTTTTTTCTTCTTTTTATTCCTAAGTTTTTTGTCACAACCATGATGTGTTGACACCATAACTGACATTTTACGAAACTTTGATAAGATTTTGTGAAATAAAAGCTTAATTTTGGTAAAATGTAAAGATTTTATGGACCTGATGAGCTACAATATGGCCGCCTTCAGAATAACATCATATAAATTGAGGTAGTTTGGCTTTTTGTCACCTCCGTCAGATGTCAACTCCATCAGTTTTTGTGACTCTTTCAGTGAAATTGTTGTCAAATATCACTTAAATGTGGAGTTAATTCATTTTAATGTATTTTTACATAAATTGCATTACTTCACATGTACCAAGTTTTTCATTTTACTCACTAGTTTGTCACCACCTTCAGTTTTTTGTCAACTCCGTCAGATGGATTTTTATGGTTTTTTTGTTTTAAATAATAATTATTTTGTTTCTTGAGAAGTATTTGTCTGCAAAATGAGTAAAAATATCACTAATAGGGTCATTAAAAATTATTTTTGATGTATTTTTGTCAGATGGTGATGACAACGTTCTAGGTCAGGTCGATTAAAAATGTAATTTTTAAAAAAGAATTTGCAACTGGGAGCCTGTAGCTCAGCATCTTTACATCTCCAAAACATTATTTGACATATTTGTATACATAAATTTGAGAAATAACAAAAAAAAATATGGGAAAATTAAAACCCATTTTGTCCCTATTTTCAAGAATCACTGATATATATGTATATATATATACATATAAACCAGCTCGGACCGTTTCCTGTAACTCTTCTTCTTCTTCTACTGGGCGTCCCGCGGTCACGTGACCAAGCCAACAGCGTCGAACGCGGCTGTGATTCGCGGGAAAAATAAAAAATGGCGCCTGAGAGAGTTTGAAGTTCAGCGCCGCGAAACGGAGACAGAACCAGACGGAGACGGACCCGGAGCCTGAGCCGGTACCGAACCCTCGCTGTCTCACAGAGGACCGGAAGAGGACAGACCGTGACCGCTTCAGTGGAGGTGAGACCGGTTCGGTCCGACCCGGTTCGGTCCGACCCGGTTCGTCTGTCAGAACAGCTCAGTGTCAGATGTATGAATGTAGAAATGAGAACTGGGTCCGGACTGAACCAGACAGGAAGACGGTACCGGGTTAGAGTTGGGTTACCGGGGTTACCGGGTTACCGGGGTTACCGGGTTACCAGGGTTACCGCCAGTTATTCACCCTTGTTACCGAGGTTATTAGCGCGGTTCCGGTTCTGTTTCTGTGGTTTGCAGGTTAATTAACGGTTTATCATCACAGGACGTTCTGCGCATGCTCCGACCTGTCAGAAACCCCCTGAGAGTCCAGGAATGAATCACAGCCGCAGGTTGAGCAACTGTCTGTTCCTCCGTCTGTCTGCAGGATGTTTGCGGACCGGACCGAACCGCGGACCGGACCGTTCTGCAGTCCGGAGCCTCAGGTGTGTCCGGGGCTCCTGGAGGACGACGAGGGGGCGGAGCCTCACCTGAGTGAGGGTCAGTTTGTTCTCTGCCGTTGGTCAGATGGTCTTTACTACGTGGGGAAGATCCACAGGGTGAGTTGACCCAGCTCTGCTCTGATTGGCCGGGAGCTCTGAGTGTGACGCTCTGATTGGTGGACAGGTGAGCCCTCAAAGACGGAGCTGCTTCGTCACATTTGAGGACAACTCCAAGTTCTGGGTTCTCTGGAAGGACATACAACACGGTGAGGGATCCTAGGGTCAAAGGTCATGTCATCAGCCCCGTTCTGACTGACGGCTCATTCGTTCCATGTTTTGGCCAGAGGGGGCGCTACTACTACTAAAATCTGTCCAATCACATTGCAGCTGGAGTCCCGGGGGAGGAGCCTCGCTGCTCGGTGTGCCAGGGGGCGGAGCCTGACTCCGGCAGCCAATCGGAGCCGAGCAATGGCGTCCTGATCTGTGGAAAGTGTGGCATTGGTGAGTGTGCAGTGAGCGTGGCGGCCTGTAGGGGGCAGCAGCCGCTTGACGCCAGGCTCTGTTTCAGGCTTCCACCAGCTGTGCCACGTTCCTCCAGTAGAGGGCAGCGCCGCCGACCTCAGCCCCTGGTTCTGCCGCCGCTGCGTCTTCGCTCTGGCCGTCCGGGTACCAGCCGTCCTCCGTCCGCCGTGGCGCCGTCTCTCACCCGTCCCTCTAACCCCGCCCTCTCCCTCCCCCTCAGAAGGGGGGCGCCCTGAGGAAGGGTCCCATAGCCAAGGCGCTGTGGGCCATGAAGCAGGTCCTGACCTACGACCTTTCAGCGCTGAACTGGGACTCTCAGCACCGGACCAATCAGCAGCACTGTTACTGCTACTGCGGCGGGCCTGGAGAGTAAGGCGACCAATCAGAGAGCTCTCTGCTGGCGTTTCCCTGGATACTGATGATGCTGTGTCTGCAGGTGGTACCTGAAGATGCTGCAGTGCTTCAGGTGTCAGCAGTGGTTCCATGAGGCCTGTACCCAGAGCCTGCAGGACGCCATGATGTTCGGGGACAGGTGGGTTCTGGAGGGTCCAGGTGGGTCCAGGTGGGTCCAGGTGGGTCCTGGAGGGTCCAGGTGGGTCCAGGTGGGTCCTGGAGGGTCCAGGTGGGTCCAGGTGGGTCCTGGAGGGTCCAGGTGAGGCCTTGATGGGTCCTGGTGGGTCCTGGAGGGTCCAGGTGGGTCCTGGAGGGTCCAGGTGTGGGTCCAGGTGGGTCCAGGTGGGTCCTGGTGAATCCTGGAGGGTCCAGGTGGGTCCTGGAGGGTCCATGTGGGTCCTGGAGGGTCCTGGTGAGGCCCTGATGGGTCCTGGTGGGTCCTGGAGGGTCCAGGTGGGACCTGGAGGGTCCTGGTCGGTCCAGGTGGGACCTGGTGGGTCCTGGAGGGTCCCGGAGGGACCTGGTGGGTCCAGGTGAGGCCCGGATGGGTCCTGGAGGGTCCTGGTGAGGCCCTGATGGGTCCAGGTGAGGCCCTGATGGGTCCAGGTGAGGCCTAGAGGGTCCAGGTGGGTCCTGGAGGGTCCAGGTGAGGTCCTGATAGGTCCAGGTGGGTCCTAGAGGGTCCTGGTGAGGCCCTGATGGGTCCAGGTGAGGCCCTGATGGGTCCTGGTGGGTCCAGGTGAGGCCTAGAGGGTCCAGGTGAGGTCCTGGAGGGTCCAGGTGGGTCCTGGAGGGTCCTGGTGGGTCCTAGAGGGTCCAGGTGGGTCCTGGAGGGTCCAGGTGAGGCCCTGATGGGTCCTGGTGGGTCCTGGAGGGTCCAAGTGGGTCCTGGTGGGACCTGGTGTCACCTAACCCCGACCTGACAGCTGCTGGGGGCGAATGAATGAATGAATGTATCCAATGTCTGAATTAGGCCCAAATGTAAACCTCTGTAACGTTTCCAAGATATTACAGCCGCCTTTGCTTTATGTTGGTGAAACATGATATTCAGATTATTTCCCCCTGTACGGTTATAATCTGAATATAACAGATTAACCCTATATGTTGGGAGGATTTAGGCGGTGGATCCCATCCATCAGACCAGGACGGTGCCGTTGTTTTAGTTTCTGGAGAAAAGCGCCATGCTTCCAATAAGAGTGGAGCAACAATGTCTATGAAGCATTTATAGACTTCCTTTATGAAGCCATCGGGGCCAGATACTTATTATTTGGAAGGGATGAGACAGCGTTTTTAAATTCTTCATCTTGAATCGACTTATCTAATTGTTTAGCTACTGTATTGGATAATTCAGAAATATTTGTATCTTGTAAATAGTCTGCTATTTTACTCTCATCACAGCAAGCGTCTCGGTACAAAACCTTGTAAAATTCTGCAAATGTTTCTGCAATATCTTTAGGTTTTAGGATGGATTTATGGCCCGATTTCAGCTTCTGAACTACATTTGAGGACTGTTGTTTTTGAGTCGGAAGGCCAACAGTCTGCAATAAAAGTCTATTTCTAGTTTCATAGTGCTGCTGCTTGGCAAACGAAGGTCACCTCAGTGTTTCCGGATGGTAAATCTCTGCATGTTGGACTGGATGCTCCAGATCCTGGATTTTATCTTCTAAATATTTCTCTTTTGTCTCTTTTGCTGTTGTGTGGGATGACGCTGCCTCATGATAGGAGATGTTTATGTCTAAATAATTATTGAGGTCTAATTTAACCAAAGCAGTAAATTCCTTGTCATTAAGAAGAGAGGTATCAATAAACGCTGGCGTCTATCCTATATTCCATTTGAGAGTAACGGTCAGATATTATGATGTTAGGGTTAGGCTCAGCCTTAGCAGTAATACGGTAATCTATTCGTGTCGGATTGAATGTCTTTCCTTTGGGAATTTGGACGGCCACACTAATCGGCTTCCACAGCATTTTACTTTGACATGGGGTCTGAGAAGACGATGAAATCAATCTTAACCGCTATAGAAACCCAGAGAGAAACAACCAACAGGAGAAGAAGTTCAGGCTCCTGTGGGCGAACACGGCTACCAGAACCACAGCCTGGCTACCAGAACCACAGCCTGGCTACCAGAACCACAGCCTGGCTACCAGAACCCCGCCACCACAGCCTGGCTACCAGAACCACAGCCTGGGCCTCCTACTGAGGCTGCTGCCCCGGATAAGAGGAAGAAGATTAGAACGGGTGGATAATGGGTGGATAAAAACCACATTAACGTGAATCCAACATGGCCGCCTTCACCCAGGGCGGTTCTAATCCAGGTTCTACCTGCAGCTCTGCGTCCGGTGGTTCTGATGGTTCTGCTGGTTCTCCAGGTTCTATCTGTTCCTGTGCGCCGTGTGTAACAGAGGAAGTGAGTACGTGCGCCGCCTGTCTCTGCGCTGGGTGGACGTCGTCCACTTGGCGCTCTACAACCTGTCCATCAGCAGCAAGAAGAAATACTTTGAGCTGGACGAGATTCTGGCCTTCGTCTCCGCCAACTGGGACCATCTGCAGCTGGGAAAGGTAACGGAACCGCCCCGCCTGGTTCCGACCCAGACGGATCGGCCCTGACTCCTCCTGTCTCTGTGTCCTCAGCTGTCCAACAGTCCTCCAGCAGAAAGGGGGCAGCACCTGCTGGACGCCCTCAATAAATACAAGAGCAAGTAAGCAGCCGGGTCGAGTGGCCCAGAACCGGGACGCCTCCTGCTTTGGGCCTGGTTCTGGACGCGTGTCCTCTGGTGGGTTGGACTCTGAGACGTGTGGACGTTTGTCCCCAGGTTTCTGTGTGGGAAGGAGATGAAGAAGAGGAAATGCATCTTCTGCCTGAGGACCCGCGTCCCCCCCAGCCCCCCCTCCAAGCTGTTTCCTGAGCGCGCTCAGTGCGACGCTGGGCGGGGCTCCAAGAAGCCCGCCGCCAGGTGAGTCCTGCTGTCCCCAGGGGTCCCCCGGGTCCAGAAGGTTCTGCCGGAATCTGGGTTTGTCCTTGTGGTTGGTTCTGAAAGTAGTCTGTCAGCTGGACGGAACCAGCTGGGTTCTGATGGGTTCTGTGTTGGTGGGCTCCAGTGTTCTGGCTGAGAGGAAGAAGAGGAAGTCCAAGTGGTTGCTAGAGGACGCCATTCCCACCGTAAGCCTCTTCTTCTGTGGTTTTAGGTCAGGCCTGGTCCGGTCCGGTCCAACCTCACCTGTATGTGTCATTGCAGAGCGAGCTGAGCTGCAGCTGGACCTCCAAGATGGCCACCATCTTTGACTTCTCGCTGGATGAGCTGCGGAGCCTCCAGAGGTGAGGTGTGGCAGGTCAAAGGTCAGGTCTTCCTCTGTGGCGCTCACCCTCTTCCTCCTCCGCAGGTCCCGGAGCGTCAGCGTCGACCCGGACTCCGGCTCCGGCTCCGGCTCCGCCCGCTGCAGGTAACCCTCCCACCTGTGGCCTGTTACCAGGGCAACAGCAGGCTAACACCTGGGCTGACCTGACATCTCTCCGCAGGAGCAGAGTGGGCAGCAGGAAGAGGAAGTTGCCTAGCAACAGCTATAGCCAGTGGGCCAATCGCAGCGAGGTGTGGGAGGAACCATCTGATGACCCCGCCCACTTGACCTCTGAGCCCTCCTGCTTCCTGTCTGACTCCGCCCACATCACCTCCAACTCCTCCATCCTGCACTCCTCCATCTCCTCATACTTCGGAGCAGCAGGCCGGCTGACCAATGGCGAGCGGTACCAGGTTCTGGCCCGCCGGGTCACATGTCAAGGGACGGTCCAGTACCTGCTGGAGTGGGAGGGGTCAACACCTTACTAGGAGGCCCAGGTGTGGGAGGAGCCCTGATCTGATCCGACCTGTGACCGTTACAGGCAGTATTTAGCCCACCAGGCGTTCTAGTCAACCAAAGACTGTAGTTCCTCCGTCTGACTCTAGGTGGAGCTCTGCTCCACAGCTTCTTCTCTGTTAAACAGCCGTATCTTCAGCGCCCCCTAGCTGTTAAACAGAAGCACATGTTTATGGGGGTCACATGTCCCTCAGGTCACATGTTTACAAACCCCGCCCCTTTTCTGTTACTGAAGTCTGATTGGTCTGAGTCTCTCCGTGTTGCACTGTGGGCCAATCAGAATCTATGCAAACACCCAGCTGATCATCAGCAACTGTTAGCTCCAAGCTAACGCTGCCATTGATGTGAATGAGGAGTGCTAGCAAAATCTGAGACGTTAAACTGTCACTCTGTCACTTTAAATGCTGCCATGGTAACCATGCCCCGTTTTGATCATGTGACGGTTCAACCATTCACAATAAAGTTATCTGACCTTTGACCTGTTGCTGTGTCTGTGTGGGTTTATGAGGAGAGTTCTAGTCCTAGTTCTAGTCCTGGTTCTGGTTCTAGTCCTGGTTCTAGTCCTGGTTCAGGTTCTATTCCTGGTTCTGGTTCTAGTTCTGGTTCTAGTCCTATTCCTGGTTCTGGTTCTAGTCCTAGTTCTGGTTCTAGTCCTATTCCTGGTTCTGGTTCTAGTTCTGGTCCTAGTCCTGGTTCTAGTTCTGGTTCTAGTCCTAGTTCTGATTCTAGTCCTGGTTGTGGTTCTGGTTCTGGTTCTAGTCCTGGTTCTGGTCCTAGTCCTGGTTCTAGTTCTGGTTCTAGTCCTAGTTCTGATTCTAGTCCTGGTTCTGGTTCTGGTTCTGGTTCTAGTCCTGGTTCTAGTTCTGGTTCTAGTCCTATTCCTGGTTCTGGTTCTAATCCTGGTTCTAGTCCTGGTTGTGGTTCTAGTCCTGGTTCTAGTCCTATTCCTGGTTCTGGTTCTGGTTCTAGTTCTGGTTCTAGTCCTGGTTCTAGTTCTGGTTCTAGTCCTATTCCTGGTTCTGGTTCTAGTCCTGGTTCTAGTTCTGGTTCTAGTCCTATTCCTGGTTCTGGTTCTAATCCTGGTTCTAGTCCTGGTTGTGGTTCTAGTCCTGGTTCTAGTCCTATTCCTGGTTCTGGTTCTAGTTCTGGTTCTAGTCCTGGTTCTAGTTCTGGTTCTAGTCCTATTCCTGGTTCTGGTTCTAGTCCTGGTTCTAGTTCTGGTTCTATTCCTGGATCTGGTCCTGGTTCTAGTTCTGGTTCTGGTTCTAGTCCTGGTTTTAGTCCTGGTCCTGGTCCTGGTTCTGGGTGGGGTAGTGAGAGTGCAGCAGGTGATTATCTGAATCCAATTAAGGTGTTAAAAATCACGTGAAGAAAAAGCAGCTCACTGTCAACAACGTGGGTTCTACAGAGGGATCACAGGGTTCTACTAGAGTGGACGGGTTCTACTGAGGTTCTACTGAGGGACGGTTCTACAGAGGGACGGGTTCTACAGAGGGACGGGTTCTACTGAGGGACGGGTTGTACTGAGGGACGGGTTCTACTGAGGGACGGGTTCTACTGAGGTTCTACTGAGGGACGGGTTCTACTGAGGGACGGGTTGTACTGAGGTTCTACTGAGGGACGGGTTCTACAGAGGGACGGGTTCTACAGAGGGACGGGTTCTACTGAGGGACGGTTCTACTGAGGGACGGGTTCTACTGAGGGACGGGTTGTACTGAGGGACGGGTTGTACTGAGGTTCTACTGAGGGACGGGTTCTGTCGAACTGTTGGACTTATTCCTCACTAAGAAGACAAACTGGAGCTTTAACCTGCCGGTACGTTTGACTGGTTAGCAGCTGGTTACTGATCGGTTAGCAGCTGGTTAGCAGCTGGTTACTGATCGGTTAGCAGCTGGTTACTGATCGGTTAGCAGCTGGTTAGCAGCTGGTTACTGATCGGTTAGCATTCCACTTTCCTCTTTGGTTAAACCGTTTGGTCACCTGTCCCTGGTGTTGATGTCTGAAATGGACAGCAGGACAGGGACGTTTCAGAATGTCCTCCTGTCCTCTGGACATCCTGTCTGGGTCTGTCTGCTTCTTCGTCTTTATGTCCTGCAGCTCGTCCACCTGAGCGGACGGATGGAGCAGCTGGTCCAGCACCTGTCCAGGTGTCAACACCTGGGCTGGATGAAGGTGATTGGTGAGTCACAATCAGCTGGTTGCAGTAGTGTTGCCATGGAGACAATGAAGGTGATTGGTGAGTCACAATCAGCTGGTTGCAGTAGTGTTGCCATGGAGACAATGAAGGTGATTGGTGAGTCACAATCAGCTGGTTGCAGTAGTGTTGCCATGGAGACAATGAAGGTGATTGGTGAGTCACAATCAGCTGGTTGCAGTAGTGTTGCCATGGAGACAAGAGACTTCATGCTCAGTTCCTCAGGCGTGTGTAGGTGTGTGTAGAAGTGTGTAGGCGTGTGTGTGTAGGTGTGTGTGTGTGTAGGCATGTGTGTGTAGGTGTGTGTGTGTGTAGGCGTGTGTAGGTGTGTGTAGAAGTGTGTAGGTGTGTGTAGAAGTGTGTAGGCGTGTGTGTGCGTAGGGGTGTGTAGGTGTGTGTAGAAGTGTGTAGGCGTGTGTGTGTAGATGTGTGTGTGTAGGTGTGTGTGTGTAGGTGTGTGTAGAAGTGTGTAGGCGTGTGTGTGTAGGTGTGTGTGTGTGTAGGTGTGTGTAGAAGTGTGTAGGCGTGTGTGTGCGTAGGCGTGTGTAGGTGTGTGTAGAAGTGTGTAGGCGTGTGTGTGTAGGTGTGTGTGTGTAGAAGTGTGTGTGTGTAGGCGTGTGTAGGGGTGTGTAGGTGGGTGTGTGTAGGTGTGTGTGTGTGTATGTATGTGTGGTAGGTGTGTGTAGAAGTGTGTGTGTGTGTAGGTGTGTGTAGAAGTGTGTGTGTGTAGGTGTGTGTAGAAGTGTGTGTGTAGGTGTGTATGTGTGTAGGTGTGTGTAGAAGTGTGTGTGTATGTGTGTAGGTGTGTGTAGAAGTGTGTGTGTAGGTGTGTGTGTGTAGGTGTGTATGTGTGTAGGTGTGTGTAGGCGTGTGTAGGTGTGTGTAGGCATGTGTAGGCGTGTGTAGGTGTGTGTATGTGTGTGTGTGTGTAGGTGTGTGTTAGGCGTGTGTAGGTGTGCAGGTGTGTGTAGGTGTGTGTAGAAGTGTGTGTGTGTAGGCGTGTGTAGGTGTGTGTATGTGTGTGTGTGTGTAGGTGTGTGTAGGCATGTGTAGGCGTGTGTAGGTGTGTGTATGTGTGTGTGTGTGTAGGTGTGTGTAGAAGTGTGTGTGTGTAGGCGTGTGTGTGTGTATGTGTGTAGGCATGTGTAGGTGTGTGTGTAGGCGTGTGTAGGTGTGTGTAGGCATGTGTAGGTGTGTGTGTAGGCGTGTGTAGGTGTGTGTAGGCATGTGTAGGTGTGTATGTGTGTAGGTGTGTGTGTGTGTAGGTGTGTGTAGGCGTGTGTAGGTGTGTGTGTAGGCGTGTGTAGGTGTTGTGTAGGTGTGTGTGTGTAGGCGTGTGTAGGTGTGTGTAGGTGTGTGTAGGCGTGTGTGTGTGTGTGTGTGTGTGTGTGTAGGCGTGTGTAGGCGTGTGTAGGTGTGTGTAGGCGTGTGTAGGTGTGTGGTGTGTGTAGGTGTGTGTAGGTGTGTGTAGAAGTGTGTGTGTAGTGTGTGTGTGTAGGTGTGTAGGTGTGTGTAGTGTCAGTGTGTAGGTGTGTGTGTGTAGGTGTGTGTAGGTGTGTTTAGAAGTGTGTGTGTGTAGGTGTGTGTGTGTGTGTGCAGGAGTGTGTAGGTGTGTGTAGAAGTTGTGTGTGTAGGCGTCTAGGCGTGTGTGTGTGTAGGTGTGTAGGTGTGTATGTGTGTAGGCGTGTGTAGGTGTGTGTGTAGGCGTGTGTAGGTGTGTGTGTGTAGGTGTGTGTGTAGGTGTGTGTAGGTGTGTGTGCAGGTGTGCAGATGTGTGTAGGTGTGTGTAGAAGTGTGTGTGTGTGTGTAGGCGTGTGTAGGTGTGTGTGTGTGTATGTGTGCAGGTGCGTGTAGGTGTGTGTAGAAGTGTGTGTGTGTAGGCGTGTGTAGGTGTGTGTAGGTGTGTAGAAGTGTGTGTGTGTCTCTGTGTCTGTGGGTGTTAACATTGTCCAAGGATGATGATGTCATAACGTTTCAGAGCTGAAGAGCGCCTCCATCAATTGGCTGTCCTGTGGGCAGAAGGCGGAGCCTGATGTTTGGACCAGGATGTTCTGCATCCTGTCGGACTCTCAGCTGCTGATGCTGGACGACCTGGAGGTCTCACACACACACACACACACACACACACACACAACACACACACCTGCACAGGGGTTTCAGGATCAGGTGGTTCTGAAGGTCAGCTCTGCTCCGATGTAAAAGTCCAACTGAAACCAGAACCAGGCAGAACCCGACCATGGACTCTGGAGGCCTCACGGCGGGGGGCGGGGCCTCAGTTGGGTCACCTGACTCTTTCTGTTGTCCAGGTACATCCGCTGCTGCTGGCAGAGCGGGCGGAGACCTGCGCTATCTGGTTGCTAAGATACACTCTGCGCGTGGCCGCAGTCGCTCCTGGCCCCGCCCACAAAGGTAAGCTAGACCAATCAGAAGAAAGCGGTCAGAAGCTTTTCTCAGACTGACTAACGGACCACTGAGGCATTTAGAGTGAAAATGTGACTTTAATCACCTTCAATGTTAATTTTTTACAGTGTAACTTCAGCAGATCTTAATGGCCGTCCTGCAGTATCTGCTCTCTTCCACCAGGTGGCAGTGAATCCCAAGCACATTCTGACAGTGTTCTGGTTCTGGTTCTCTACGAATTCACTGGGACATCAGATCAATAGTTCAAACTCGTCCTGTGCTCTGCTGTCGTCAGGGAGATGCCAGTTGCCATGCCAACAGCTGTGTGACAGCTGAGGACTACAAACACTCCCATGATGCTCTCTGTTACAGATGCTGAGGACAGAAGCGAGGGCAGACTGATGGTGGACACGCAGACCGCCAGAGTCACGGTGAGCAGGTGCAGGCTGCGGTTTCCACGGTAACAGGAGGAGACGGTCGGCTCCAGGTGAGCCGACCGTCTCCTCCTGCAGGTGACCCTGATCAGAACCATCAGGCCCGGTTACTGATCCAGAACTCTTCTTCTTCAGGGGTTTCTGTCCCGCAGACTGAAACGGTCTCTGCGCCGATCCCAACCCGAACCGTCACGTTACCGCAGCACCGGGACCGACCCAATGAGTACCACCGACACCAGTACCGACCCAATGAGTACCACCGACACCAGGTACCGACCCAATGAGTACCACCGACACCAGGTACCGACCCAATGAGTACCACCGACACCAGGTACCGACCCAATGAGTACCACCGACACCAGGTACCGACCCAATGAGTACCACCGACACCAGGTACCGACCCGATGAGTACCACCGACACCAGGTACCGACCCGATGAGTACCACCGACACCAGGTACCGACCCGATGAGTACCACCGACACCAGGTACCGACCCAATGAGTACCACCGACACCAGGTACCGACCCGATGAGTACCACCGACACCAGGTACCGACCCGATGAGTACCACCGACACCAGGTACCGACCCAATGAGTACCACCGACACCAGGTACCGACCCAATGAGTACCACCGACACCAGGTACCGACCCGATGAGTACCACCGACACCAGGTACCGACCCGATGAGTACCACCGACACCAGGTAGCTACCGGACCTGCCTGGAGTGGAAACCTCCAGTTCTCTGACCGGGACCCTTTCTACTGCCCCAGGGGGGGCAGGGAGCTACTGGTGGCAGCAAACTGGACTATCACCAAACTGGACTATCACATCAGCCCAGGGGGGCTATAGCTGTGCTTTGGGGGGGGTAACTCAGTCGGTGACCTCTGACCCGGTTCAGGTCCAGTCAGTCTGTGACCTCTGACCCGGTCCAGTCAGTCAGTCAGTGACCTCTGACCCGGTTCAGGTCCAGTCAGTCTGTGACCTCTGACCCGGTCCAGTCAGTCAGTCAGTGACCTCTGACCCGGTTCAGGTCCAGTGAGTCTGTGACCTCTGACCCGGTCCAGTCAGTCAGTCAGTGACCTCTGACCCGGTTCAGGTCCAGTCAGTCTGTGACCTCTGACCCGGTCCAGTCAGTCAGTCAGTGACCTCTGACCCGGTTCAGGTCCAGTGAGTCTGTGACCTCTGACCCGGTCCAGTCAGTCAGTCAGTGACCTCTGACCCGGTTCAGGTCCAGTCATGTTCTTATTATCGGCATCCTGAACCAGCACCATGGACAGAAACGCAGTCGGTCACTTCCACAGGAATCCATGGTGTTCGGGTCCAGAGGGTTCTGCTTGGACCAGCGGTTCTGTTTTTTCTGATGGTTCTGATAATTCTGGTGGTTCTGGTTCTGATTGTTCTAGTTCTGATGGTTCCTGTGGTTCTGGTGGTTCTGGTTCTGATTGTTCTGGTTCTGATGGTTCCGGTGGTTCTGATGGTTCTGGTTCTGGTGGTTCTGGTTCTGATTGTTCTGGTTCTGATGGTTCCGGTGGTTCTGGTGGTTCTGGTTCTGGTGGTTCTGATGATTCTGGTGGTTCTGATGGTTCTGATGGTTTTGGTTCTGATGATTCTGGTGGTTCTGGTTCTGGTGGTTCTGATGGTTCTGATGATTCTGGTGGTTCTGGTTCTGGTTGTTCTGATGGTTTTGGTTCTGATGATTCTGGTGGTTCTGGTTCTGGTTGTTCTGATGGTTTTGGTTCTGATGATTCTGGTGGTTCTGGGTCTGGCGGTTCTGGTTCTGGTGGTTCTGGTGGTTCTGGTTCTGGTGGTTCTGGTTCTGGTGGTTCTGATGATTCTGGTGGTTCTGGTGGTTCTGGTTCTGATGGTTCTGGTGGTTCTGGTGGTTCTGGTTCTGGTGGTTCTTGTGGTTCTGGTTCTGGTGGTTCTGGTGGTTCTGGTTCTGGTGGTTCTGATGATTCTGGTGGTTCTGGTTCTGGTGGTTCTGGTGGTTCTGGTTCTGGTTCTGGTGGTTCTGGTTCTGGTGGTTCTGATGGTTCTGGTTGTTCTGGTGGTTCTGATGGTTCTGGTTCTGACGGTTCTGGTTCTGGTGGTTCTGGTTCTGGTGGTTCTGGTGGTTTT
This sequence comes from Poecilia picta, assembly GCA_033032245.1. Classification (NCBI taxonomy): domain Eukaryota; kingdom Metazoa; phylum Chordata; class Actinopteri; order Cyprinodontiformes; family Poeciliidae; genus Poecilia; species Poecilia picta. The sequence continues at coordinate 35,733,961 of CM065361.1, read as the reverse complement.
GGTGGTTCTGGTTCTGGTGGTTCTGGTTCTGGTGGTTCTGGTGGTTCTGGTTCTGGTTCTGGTGGTTCTGGTTCTGGTGGTTCTGGTGGTTCTGGTTCTGGTGGTTCTGATGGTTCTGGTTCTGATGGTTCTGGTTCTGGTGGTTCTGGTGGTTCTGGTGGTTCTGGTTCTGGTTCTGGTGGTTCTGGTTCTGGTTCTGGTGGTTCTGGTGGTTCTGGTTCTGGTGGTTCTGGTTCTGGTGGTTCTGGTTCTGGTGGTTCTGGTTCTGGTTCTGGTTCTGGTTGGTTCTGGTTCTGTGGTTCTAGGTTCTTGGTTCTGGTGGTTCTGGTTTCTGGTTCTGGTGGTTCTGGTTCTGGTGGTTCTGGTTCTGTGTTCTGGTTCTGGTTCTGTGGTTCTGGTTCTGGTGGTTCTGGTTCTGGTTCTGGTGGTTCTGGTTCTGGTTCTGTGGTTCTGGTGTTCTGGTTCTGGTGGTTCTGGTTCTGGTTCTGGTGGTTCTGGTTTCTGGTTCTGGTGGTTCTGGTTCTGGTGGTCTGTTCTGGTGGTTCTGGTTGTTCTGGTTCTGGTTCTGGTGGTTCTGGTTCTGGTTCTGGTGGTTCTGGTTCTGGTTCTGGTGGTTCTGTGGTTCTGGTGTCTGGTTCTGGTGGTTCTGGTTCTGGTGTTCTGGTTCTGGTGGTTCTGGTTCTGGTGGTTCTGGTGGTTCTGGTTCTGGTTCTGGTTCTGGTTCTGTGGTTCTGGTGGTTCTGGTTTCTGGTGGTTCTGGTTCTGGTGGTTCTGGTTCTGGGTGGTTCTGGTGGTTCTGGTTCTGGTGGTTCTGGTTCTGGTGGTTCTGGTGTCTGGGTTCTGGTGGTTCTGGTTCTGGTTCTGGGTTCTGGTGGTTCTGGTTCTGTGGTTCTGGTTCTGGTTCTGGTGGTTCTGGTTCTGGTGGTTCTGGTGGTTCTGGTTCTGGTGGTTCTGGTGGTTTTCTGGTTCTGGTTCTGGTGGTGTTCTGGTTCTTGGTTCTGGTGTCGGTCTCTGGTTCTGGGTTCTGGTTCTGGTTCTGGTGGTTCTGGTTGGTTCTGGTGGTTCTGGTTGGTTCTGGTGGTGGTTCTGTGTTCTGGTGGTTCTGGTGGTTCTGGTTCTGGGTTCTGGTTCTGGTTCTGGTTCTGGTGGTTCTGGTTCGTTCTGGTGGTTCTGGTTCTGGTGGTTGTCTGGTTCGGTGGTTCTGGTGGTTCTGGTTCTGGTGGTTCTGGTTCTGGTTCTGGTGTTCTGGTTCTGGTTGGTGGTTCTGGTTCTGGTTCTGGGTTCTGGTTCTGGTTTCTGGTTCTGGTGGTTCTGGTTTGGTGTTCTGGTGTTCTGGTTCTGGTGGTTCTGGTGGTTCTGGTTCTGGTGGTTCTGGTGTTCTGGTTCTGTGGTTCTGGTTGTCTGGTGGTTCTGGTTCTGGTTCTGGTGTTCTGGTTCTGGTGGTTCTGGTTCTGGTTTTGGTTCTGGTGGTTCTGGTTCTTTGGTGGTTCGTGGTTCTGGTTCTGGTTTGGTTCTGGTTCTGGTTCTGGTGGTTCTGTTCTGGTTCTGGTGGTTCTGGTTCTGGTGGTGTTCTGGTTCTGGTGGTTCTGGTTTGTTCTGGTGGTTCTGGTGGTTCTGGTGGTTCTGGGTTCTGGTTCTGGTGGTTCTGGTTCTGGTTCTGGTGTCTGTGGTTCTGGTTCTGGTTCTGGTGGTTCTGGTGTTCTGGTTCTGGTTCTGGTGGTTCTGGTTCTGTGGTCTCCTCCCCCCCTCCTCTAAGGGGGAGGAGGGATGTAGGGCAGCTTCACTGCAGGGGAGGGGCGAGTCAGAGGCTGGGAGACATAGGGAGAGAGAAAGTGATGCTTCATCAGCAGACGGACGGATCAGCAGCTCCTCCATCTTCCTCCTCCTCCTCTTCCTCCTGCTGAAGGAGATCATGGCTGCTTAACCCCGTCCTCCTGCTCCTCCTCCTGCTCCTCCTGCTCCTCCTCTCAGGATGCTCGGTGAGTCTCGTCCTCCGTCTTTGTCCTCTGATGGACGAGCTGCTGGGAGACGCTGCGTCTTCAGGGTGTGTGTTGTTCAGGCTGCTAGCATGCGGCTAATCCACTGTTAGCAGGCTTAGCTAAGCATCACACACACACACACACCCAGGCAGACTCTGACTGCTGCAGCAGCTGGCAGGACCACACCTGGTTCTGGTTCTGGTTCCGGTTCATCTGGATCGGCTCTGACTTTACAACCACAACCGGTGGGTCCACTACGGAGTCGACCGTCTTTTCTGGTGTTTATGTGATGCTGGGTCCAGGGCTGAGTTGTTGCTAGGCAACACACACCTGTAACCTGTGACAACAAGGTGTGTGTGATGTCAGCATCACCCAGAACCTCAGCAGAGGAAGGTTCTGCTCTCTTTCTTCAGCCCAGTCGAACAGAACCAGAGCAACAGAACCCCAGATGTTCGGTGGTTCCATGCAGAAGAACCGATCCGTGTCAGGTTTTACTGAAAACACTGGAGAAACTCTGTACCGACTGAGAACCAACAGAACCACCAGAACCAGAACCAGCAGAACCATGAGAACCAACAGAACCAGAACCATGAGAACCAACAGAACCACCAGAACCAGAACCAGCAGAACCAACAGAACCACCAGAACCATGAGAACCAACGGAACCAGAAAAATGAGAACCAACAGAACCACCAGAACCATGAGAACCAACGGAACCAGAAAAATGAGAACCACCAGAACCAGAACCAGCAGAACCATGAGAACCAACAGAACCAGAACCATGAGAACCAACAGAACCACCAGAACCAGCAGAACCATGAGAACCAACAGAACCATGAGAACCAACAGAACCAGAAAAATGAGAACCAACAGAACCACCAGAACCAGAACCATGAGAACCGCCAGAACCAACAGAACCAGAACCAACAGAACCACCAGAACCATGAGAACCAACAGAACCAACAGAACCAGAACCAACAGAACCATGAGAACCAACGGCACCAGAAAAATGAGAACCAACAGAACCAGAACAATGAGAACCAACATTAGTACTCTATTAGTACTGTATTAGTACTCTATTAGTACTGTATTAGTACTGCATTAGTACTCTATTAGTACTGTATTAGTACTCTATTAGTACTGTATTAGTACTGCATTAGTACTCTATTAGTACTGTATTAGTACTCTATTAGTACTGTATTAGTACTCTATTAGTACTGTATTAGTACTGTATTAGTACTCTATTAGTACTGTATTAGTACTCTATTAGTACTGTATTAGTACTCTATTAGTACTGTATTAGTACTGTATTAGTACTCTATTAGTACTGTATTAGTACTCTATTAGTACTGTATTAGTACTCTATTAGTACTGTATTAGTACTCTATTAGTACTGTATTAGTACTGTATTAGTACTCTATTAGTACTGTATTAGTACTCTATTAGTACTCTATTAGTACTGTATTAGTACTGTATTAGTACTCTATTAGTACTCTATTAGTACTGTATTAGTACTGTATTAGTACTGTATTAGTACTCTATTAGTACTATATTAGTACTCTATTAGTACTGTATTAGTACTGTATTAGTACTCTATTAGTACTATATTAGTACTGTATTAGTACTCTATTAGTACTATATTAGTACTGTATTAGTACTGTATTAGTACTCTATTAGTACTGTACTAGTACTCTATTAGTACTCTATTAGTACTGTATTAGTACTCTATTAGTACTGTATTAATACTGTATTAGTACTCTATTAGTACTGCATTAGTACTCTATTAGTACTGTATTAGTACTCTATTGGTACTGTATTAGTACTCTATTAGTACTGTATTAGTACTGTATTAGTACTGTATTAGTACTCTATTAGTACTGTATTAGTACTGTATTAGTACTCTATTAGTACTGTATTAGTACTGTATTAGTACTCTATTAGTACTATATTAGTACTCTATTAGTACTGTATTAGTACTGTATTAGTACTCTATTAGTACTGTATTAGTACTCTATTAGTACTGTATTAGTACTGTATTAGTACTCTATGATGAATATTTTGGTGTTGTCTGTAACATTCATTTAAAATAAGTGAAATTGCTGAATTAGAGACCAACTTCAGCTCCCAGTTATCCAGAATATTTCCTTCATAAAGTTTCTTTAGAGATGAACGTAGCCTAGCATGCTAGTTAGCCTAGCATTGCCAGCTAGTACCAGCTAGTGCTGATTCCTCAGCATCTGCCACTCGAACTGGGTCCAGGCTGCCAGCAGGGGGCGCCACACAGAGCTGCCCTCTGACCTGCCCTGTGATTTTCAGGTGTGTGATGCAGCGGCTGCGTTGTGGTAGCCAGGAGTCGTTGCTAAGCACCGGCTGCGTGTCATCGCTGGAGCTCAGAATGGACCAATCAGTGATCATCAAACCCGTCCACTCGTCCCTGCTGGGACAGGACTACTGCTTTGAGGTGATGTCCGCCTCCAGCACTGAGGTTCTGCTGGCGGCCCTGGTGACCCTGCCTCTGTCTCCTAGGTAACGACCTCTACCGGCACCAAGTGCTTCTCGTGCCGCTCGGCGGCAGAGCGAGACAAGTGGATGGAGAACCTGCGGCGGGCCGTCCACCCCAACAAGGACAACAGCCGGCGGGTGGAGAACGTCCTGACGGTGTGGGTGATCGAGGCCAAAGACCTGCCCGCCAAGAAACGGTAAGGTTCTGGTTCGGCGGGACGCTCTGCGTCCGGCCGGCCGGCTCTACAGCGCCGTGTCGTCCTGCAGGTACTTCTGCGAACTGTGTCTGGATGACAACCTGTACGCTCGGACCTCCTGCAAGCTGAAGACGGACAACATCTTCTGGGGGGAGCGCTTCGACTTCGGCAGCCTGCCGTCCGTCTCGTCCATCACGCTGCACCTCTACAAAGACACGGACCGCAAGAGGAAGAAGGACAAGAGCAGCTACGTGGGCCTGGTCAACATCCCCGCTGCCATGGTGACCGGCCGGCAGCTGGTGGAGAAGTGGTACTCTGTGAGCACGCCCAGTACGCTCCGAGGTAGGTGGACCGCCGCCAACATCTGGAACCGGCTTCATCTGGACAAACAGGGCTCTATGATTCACCTGTCTGAAGGAAACACCTGGACAGGTGGACACTTAGTCCAGAACATGAAGGAGACAACAACACGGTGGCAGATACAGCAAAGGGAGGAGAGGCTGTAATCTAGACCATAATAATCAATGTGCCATTTATTATCAATCAAAGCAGGAGGACTCTTTGATTTACAGGAAGTCAGTTTTTGTTCTACATAAGAGCAGAGTTGACATAACTGGTGCTACGCCATCCTGTGATTTATGAAGTAACAGAAATTATTCAGGCTGTTTCACAACAGAATAGTCTGGCAGACTTGATTTGATTGGGAACCAGCCTGTTCCCCTCCTGGCCTGTGGCGGCGCTGCACCAACAACCGCTGAAGGAAACAACACCAAAACCTCTGGAGACACTGAGAGCAACTTCCTGCTTCACCATGGAAACAAGATGGAGGATTTTAGTGTTGGAGGATTTAGGCTAAAGACCAGGAGACATTTCTGCTGCTAGCGCTAGGCTAACATGTTAGCTTTTTTGTATTTACCCAGAATCCCCTGCGCTGTAGTCCACTTCCTGGTTTGGTCTCTGGAGCGCTTGGCGTTCACATATGCATTCAAAACGAACCAGAGTTCACTTAACCAAACCTAGAAGGAGGTTTGGATGATCAGAGGTCGATTAGCATTCACACCTCACAAACCAAACTGGACTTTGACTAGACAGATGAAGTGGAGTCAGATTGGAGTCGGGTTAAAGTGGACTGGACTGTAGTTAAAGTGGACTGGAGTCGGGTTAAAGCGGATTGGAGTCGGGTTATAGCGGACTGGACTGTGGTTAAAGCGGACTGGAGTCGGGTTATAGCGGACTGGACTGTGGTTAAAGTGGACTGGAGTCGGGTTAAAGTGGACTGGAGTCGGGTTAAAGCGGACTGGACTGTGGTTAAAGCGGACTGGAGTCGGGTTAAAGCGGACTGGACTGTGGTTAATGCGGACTGGAGTCGGGTTAGGGCGGACTGGACTGTGGTTAATGTGGACTGGAGTCGGGTTAAAGCGGACTGGAGTCGGGCTAAAGTGGACTGGAGTCTGGTTAGGGCGGACTGGAGTCGGGTTATAGCGGACTGGACTGTGGCTAATGCGGACTGGAGTCTGGTTAAAGCGGACTGGAGTCGGGTTAGGGCGGACTGGACTGTGGTTAATGTGGACTGGAGTCGGGTTAAAGCGGACTGGACTGTGGTTAATGTGGACTGGAGTCGGGTTAAAGCGGACTGGACTGTGGTTAATGCGGACTGGAGTCGGGTTAGGGCGGACTGGAGTCGGGTTAGGGCGGACTGGACTGTGGCTAATGCGGACTGGAGTCGGGTTAAAGCGGACTGGAGTCGGGTTAGGGCGGACTGGACTGTGGTTAATGTGGACTGGACTGTGGTTAATGCGGACTGGAGTCGGGTTAAAGTGGACTGGACTGTAATTAATGTGGACTGGAGTCGGGTTAAAGCGGACTGGAGTCGGGTTAAAGTGGACTGGACTGTGGTTAATGCGGACTGGAGTCGGGTTAAAGCGGACTGGAGTCGGGTTAAAGCGGACTGGAGTCGGGTTAATGTGGACTGGAGTCGGGTTAAAGCGGACTGGAGTCGGGTTAAAGCGGACTGGAGTCGGGTTAGGGCGGACTGGACTGTGGTTAATGCGGACTGGACTGTGGTTAAAGCGGACTGGAGTCGGGTTAGGGTGGACTGGACTGTGGTTAATGCGGACTGGAGTCGGGTTAAAGCGGACTGGAGTCGGGTTAAAGCGGATTGGAGTCGGGTTAAAGTGGACTGGAGTCGGGTTAAAGCGGATTGGAGTCGGGTTAAAGTGGACTGGACTGTAGTTAATGCGGACTGGAGTCGGGTTAAAGTGGACTGGACTGTGGTTAATGCGGACTGGAGTCGGGTTAAAGCGGACTGGAGTCGGGTTAATGTGGACTGGAGTCGGGTTAAAGCGGATTGGAGTCGGTTAAAGTGGACTGGACTGTAGTTAATGCGGACTGGAGTCGGGTTAAAGTGGACTGGACTGTGGTTAATGCGGACTGGAGTCGGGTTAAAGCGGACTGGAGTCGGGTTAATGTGGACTGGAGTCGGGTTAAAGCGGATTGGAGTCGGGTTAAAGTGGACTGGACTGTAGTTAATGCGGACTGGAGTCGGGTTAAAGTGGACTGGACTGTGGTTAATGTGGACTGGACTGTGGTTAAAGCGGACTGGACTGGACTGGGCTGGTGTGAACTGACCCAGTCCAGTCTGTGTTCTGGGCTCAGGCCGGACTCGCCCTGGTTCTTTAGTTTTAGTGAGAATCAGCCATCAGACCTCCTGCTTTGATAGATCCTCATGTGGCTGATTAAACCGGGACGTTGTCCTGATCTCCAGCTGGAACATCTGGATGACGGTCAGATCTGCTGGTTCCAGATGTTCAGTAACCTCCTTCTTCCCCGACCTCAGCCAAGTCGTCGGTTCCGACGGTCCGGGTCAAGGCCCGGTATCAGAGCATCGTCATCCTGCCGATGGAGCAGTACAAGGAGTTTGCGGAGTACATCAGCGCCAACTACCTGCTGCTCTGCTCCACCCTGGAGGCCTCCATCAGCCTGAGGGCCAAGGAGGAGCTGGCAGCTGCTCTGGTCCACATCCTGCACAGCACGGGCAAGGCCAAGGTAGCCCCGCCCCCTCCGCACAGCCCCGCCCCTATTCGCCAGACCACGCCCACGTTCCCTTCTTGCCTTCAGGACTTCCTGACGGACCTGATGATGTCGGAGGTTGACCGTTGCCGTGACAACGATCAGCTGATCTTCAGAGAGAACACGTTGGCCACTAAAAGCATTGAGGAATACCTGAAGCTGATTGGCCAGAAGTACCTGCAGGACGCCTTGGGTACGCCTCCCGGAGCCGCCGAGCTCCCTCAGGTGAGCTCGGCTAACACCGGCTCTGTTTGTGCGTCCAGGTGAGTTCATCAAGGCTCTCTATGAGTCCGACGAGAACTGCGAGGTGGACCCGTCGCGCTGCGCGGCCTCTGACCTCGCAGAGCATCAGGCCAACCTGAGGATGTGCTGCGAACTCGCCTTCTGCAAGATCCTGGACTCCTACAGGTGAGCGCCACACAGGTGAGTGTGGTGCTCAGTGTTCAGTGTGTTTCAGCGTTGCTCCGCCCTCTCAGGGTCTTCCCACGGGAGCTGAAGGAGGTGTTCGCCTCATGGCGCCAGGAGTGCAGTAACCGGGGGCGACCGGATATCAGCGAGCGCCTCATCAGCGCCTCGCTGTTCCTCCGCTTCCTGTGCCCCGCCGTGATGTCGCCCTCGCTCTTTGACCTCACGCAGGAGTTCCCCGACGAGCGCACCGCCAGGACCCTGACCCTGATCGCCAAGGTCATCCAGAACCTGGCCAACTTCAGCAAGTACGTCTGGGCTCTTACTTTGAAGGGGCGGGAGGAGTCAGCGCGGCTCCTGCTGGTTCCCCCTGTTGATGCGCCGGTCTCACCGTCGCCGCAGGTTCGGCACCAAGGAGGAGTACATGCTGTTCATGAACGACTTCGTGGAGCGGCAGTGGAGCAGCATGCAGCGCTTCCTGCAGGAGATCTCCAACCCCGACGGCCTGAACCACACCGCCGGCTTCGACGGCTACATCGACCTGGGCAGAGAGCTGAGCAGCTTACACACCCTGCTGACCGAGCTCGACCAGGTGGGGAGCAGGCTGGGGTAGCCCAGGTAGCTCTGGTAGCCCTGATAGCTCTGGTAGCTCTGGTAGACCAGGTAGCTCTGTTAGCCCAGGTAGCTCTGGTAGCTCTGGTAGCCCAGGTAGCTCTGGTAGACCAGGTAGCTCAGGTAGCTCTGGTAGACCAGGTAGCTCTGGTAGCCCAGGTAGCTCTGGTAGCTCTGGTAGACCAGGTAGCTCTGTTAGCCCAGGTAGCTCTGGTAGACCAGGTAGCTCAGGTAGCTCTGGTAGACCAGGTAGCTCTGGTAGCCCAGGTAGCTCTGGTAGCTCTGGTAGACCAGGTAGCTCTGTTAGCCCAGGTAGCCCTGTTAGCCCAGGTAGCCCTGTTAGCCCAGGTAGCTCTGTTAGCCCAGGTAGCCCTGTTAGCCCAGGTAGCTCTGTTAGCCCTGGTAGCCCAGGTAGCTCTGTTAGCCCTGGTAGCCCAGGTAGCTCTGTTAGCCCTGGTAGCCCAGGTAGCCCTGGTAGCCCAGGTAGCTCTGTTAGCCCAGGTAGCTCTGTTAGCCCTGTTAGCCCAGGTAGCCCTGTTAGCCCAGGTAGCTCTGTTAGCCCAGGTAGCTCTGTTAGCCCTGGTAGTCCAGGTAGCTCTGTTAGCCCTGGTAGCCCAGGTAGCCCTGTTAGCCCAGGTAGCCTGGTAGCTGGGTTCTGAACTGGTGCTGTCCCTGGTTCCCCCTCCGTCTGCAGTCCAGTCTGTCCAAGCTCGGCCCGCTCCCTCGGATCCTCAGAGACGTGTCGGCGGCTCTGGTCCACCCTGGAGGCGTGGTCGGAGCTGGGGGCGTGTCTGTGTCCTCTCCAGACCCCCAGCGGGTGGTGTCCCCGCCCCCCATGTCCCCACCGCCTCTGTCCCCGCCCCTGTCTCCTCCTCTGGCAGCCTGCAATCCTTCCGTTGGCCTGCAGGGCGGCGTGGGATTAGATGGAGGGTTAGTCAAGAGCAACATGAGACCTTAGTCTGAGGTCCAACCTCGGTAACGTCCACTTCCTGTCTCCATGTCCAGCTGCATGGACTTCACCAGACTTCCGTCTCCGACTCCTGAGAACAAAGATTTGTTTTTCGTCACCAAAGGATCTAGCCTGCAGCCTGCATCAGGTGACCTTTGCCCTTTCCGCCTCTGTGTTCCAGACCAGCGTTGTCCACCCTCCTCATGATGTCACTTCCTGCAGGTATGCGAGGCTCTCCGGCTCCGAGCTCGTCCTACTCTGAGCCCAACGAGACCGAGGCGTGCTACGACCTGGCCAATGGCGGCCGGAGGGAGGGGCCGGAGCTGACCAATGAGAGCCGCAGCCTGTCTCTGGTGGACCTGCAGGACTCCTCCCCCAGCGACGCCCCCGACGACGCCCAGTGGCAACGCCGGACGGGGCTCCTCCCCCTTTCTTTCCAGAACCCCGTCTATCACATGACCACCCCGTCGCCCCGGCAACCGCAGCAGGCAGACGCCACGCCGTCCGACGGCTCGGTGGGCTCCCAGGGAAACTGCGAGGAGCGTGTCGCCGTGGCGACCAAGCCGGCCTTCCTCACCCAGATGTCGGTGGGCGTGGGGGGGAGAGGGGGGAGAGGATGTCGGCCATGTCGAGCAGCAGCAGCGGCGAGGAATACTCCCGCCGCGCGCTGTCTCTCACCGACACACTCTCAGGTACGAGTCCGCGCCGTCACTCAGGCCGCCGCGAAGTTCAGGGGGCGTCTGGTGACCTTTGCCCCGCCCACAGGTAGCTCGGCCCCCCCTCGGCAGAACTCAGGCCCTCAGAGACGCATCGATCAGCCGCCGCCGCCGTCCTCGGCTCCACCAGGACCGCCGCGAGGCCGCACGCCTCCCAGCATGCTCAGCGGGGGAGGCTCCGCCTACCCTCCACGCCCCGCCTCCGGCAGCATGATGTCATCGAGTCCCGATTGGCCCAACAGCGGCCAGTCACGCCTCAGACAGATGTCGTCATCGTCCAAAGGAGACAGCCCGGAGAAGCAGCGGCCCGCTGCCAAGGTAACGCAGCTGGAGACACTCGGGTCCAGCAGAACCGGATGCAGTTCTGCCGGTGGCTCCAGAACCATGTTGCCGGGCCGGTTTGGGTCAGTCAGAACCTTCTGGGTCTTTGGTTCCGTCTTTTCTATACTTCCTGAAAGGAGCTTGTTTCGATCCTGGCTCCTCCCAGAAACATCCGGGTTGTTCATAGGCTTTGGAAATGAGTCGGTTGCCATGGTGACCACATCAGTCAGTGAGGTTGCTATGGTGAAATGTGAGCAGGGTGTGATGCCGTTCAGAACCAGAACCGGGTCCGTCCGTGTGTCCAGGCTCCGTCTCCCTGCGCGTTGGACCGGACCGCCGCCTGGCTGCTCAACATGAACTCCGCATCGTCCTACGGCGAGGCGGAGGACGATCGCCATGACGACGCCATGGTGGAGAAGGTAGAGCCGGTTCCGCTGTGGCGGGTGTGAGTGTGTCCTGCCGGTTCTGACCCGGTTTGTGCTCAGTACCAGCAGGAGATCGCACTGCTGCAGGAGAAGCTGCGGGTGGCGGCGCTGCGCCAGGAGGAGTGCGAGGCCCGCCTGGTGGTCCAGGACCAGCAGAACCAGCGGATGCTGCAGGAGTACCAGGTAAGGAACTCACCTGGTCAGGTCCAGGGCCAGGTGAGCCCTGGCCACAGCCGGGTCACATGACCCAAGCGGACCAACGGGGTTGTGTTCCAGGCCCGGCTGGAGGATACGGAGAGCCGACTGAGGAGGCTGCAGGACGACAAAGACCTCCAGATGAACAGCATCATCAGCAGGTACGCTCACCTGGCTGCTCACCCCTCCCACGCGGCGGCTCACCTGTCTCACCTGTGCAGGTTGATGGCAGTGGAAGAGGAGCTGAAGAAGGATCACTCCGACATGCAGGCTGTGGTGGACCAGAAGCAGAAGGTCATCGAGGCTCAGGTAAACCCAGCTGACCTTTCACCTGGTTCTCTCATCTTCTACTAACCTGTAACCCTCACAGGTGAGGCCTCACCTGGCTGCCCGACCGGACCTCACTGATAACGCAGTCTGTCAGACGATCAAGGACCCGGAGTCGGTTCTGAGGACCCAGAGTCGGTTCTGAGGACCCGAAGTCGGTTCTGTGGACCCAGAGTCGGTTCTGAGGACCCAGAGTCGGTTCTGAGGACCCGGAGTCGGTTCTGAGGACCCGGAGTCGGTTCCAGAGTCGGTTCTGTGGACCCGGAGTCGGTTCTGAGGACCCGGAGTCGGTTCTGAGGACTCAGAGTCGGTTCTGAGGACCCAGAGTCGGTTCTGAGGACCCGAAGTCGGTTCTGTGGACCCGGAGTCGGTTCTGTGGACCCAGAGTCGGTTCTGAGGACCCGGAGTCGGTTCTGTGGGCCTGGAGTCGGTTCTGAGGACCCAGAGTCGGTTCTGAGGACCCGGAGTCGGTTCCAGAGTCGGTTCTGTGGACCCGGAGTCGGTTCTGTGGACCCAGAGTCGGTTCTGAGGACCCGGAGTCGGTTCTGTGGGCCTGGAGTCGGTTCTGAGGACCCGGAGTCGGTTCCAGAGTCGGTTCTGTGGACCCGGAGTCGGTTCTGTGGGCCTGGAGTCGGTTCTGAGGACCCAGAGTCGGTTCTGTGGACCCGGAGTCGGTTCTGTGGACCCAGAGTCGGTTCTGAGGACCCAGAGTCGGTTCTGAGGACCCGAAGTCGGTTCTGTGGACCCGGAGTCGGTTCTGTGGACCCAGAGTCGGTTCTGAGGACCCGGAGTCGGTTCTGTGGACCCAGAGTCGGTTCTGAGGACCCAGAGTCGGTTCTGAGGACCCGAAGTCGGTTCTGTGGACCCGGAGTCGGTTCTGTGGACCCAGAGTCGGTTCTGAGGACTCAGAGTCGGTTCTGTGGACCCAGAGTCGGTTCTGAGGACCCGGAGTCGGTTCCAGAGTCGGTTCTGTGGACCCGGAGTCGGTTCTGTGGACCCGGAGTCGGTTCTGTGGGCCTGGAGTCTGCATCCTGTCAGATTAAAGATCGCCTGATGTCACTTCCTGTTCCTGTAATTCTTCCAGCCCAGTTCCCAGCAGGGCCACTGGGGGCCCATGGGGGCCCATAGGGGCCCATAGGGGAACCACTGGGGCCCATGGGTGGGCCCATGGGGCCCATAGGGCCTAGGACCACTGGGGGCCCATGGGGGGGCCCATAGGGGCCCGGGGCTGGCATGCCCGGTGAGGAGAGGAATGGTTTCAAGTCGTTTTAATGTCTGATGATAGGCGGAGAAACTGCGCCCTCACCTGTTCAGAAAGGTGTATGTAATGCAGACCTTAACCTGCATTCACCGCTTTGCTGAAGTCACAAGTTCAAATCCTTGCTGAGAGTGGAGCTCCTCCAATCAGAGCTCCTCCAATCAGAGCTCCTTCAATCAGAGCTCCTCCAATCAGAGCTCCTCCAATCAGAGCTCCTCCAATCAGAGCTCCTCCAATCAGAGCTCCTCCAATCAGAGCTCCTCCAATCAGAGCTCCTCTAATCACAGCTCCTCCAATCAGTGTTGACGCTTCCTCAGCGGATTTCCTATTATTTCCACGGGAGTCTCTGGACTCCTCGTCATCATCTGTACCTCGTGAAGCTCTAACCTACTTATGAGACAAATAGGAGACAAATAGGAGACAGGAGACAAATAGGAGACAAATAGGAGATAGGAGACAGGAGACAAATAGGAGACAGGAGACAAATAGGAGACAAATAGGAGATAGGAGACAAATAGGAGACAGGAGACAAATAGGAGACAAATAGGAGATAGGAGACAGGAGACAAATAGGAGACAGGAGACAAATAGGAGACAAATAGGAGACAAGAGACAAATAGGAGACAGGAGACAAATAGGAGATAGGAGACAAATAGGAGACAAATAGGAGATAGGAGACAAATAGGAGACAGGAGACAAATAGGAGACAGGAGACATCACCGACTGTAAGCTGGTCGCTGCGCTGCTCTGCGGAAGAAATCAGAACGAGAAGAGGCTCCGCCTTTATTGTTTTTATAAGCGCGTAACCTTCCGCTTCACAAAGTAGTGCCAATACAAATACAATAGTGGCATCGAATTCAACACAGGGCTCCTCCTCAGCTCTGATTGGCTCAGCAATGTAACGTGATCCTCTGATTGGCTGAGCAATGTAACTGATCCTCTGCAGTGGTGATGGCAAAGCGGGGGTCGTCACGATTTTACACAGGTGAGTCTTTACCTCCGCCGAACCCCTGGGGTTCGGACGAACCCAGGTTAAGAACCACTGATGTAATGTTAAAGGTCCCTCAATGGAATATAAAGTAGTCAGTCCCAGTGACTGTTTGACTCACGGTTTAGCCAGAAACGCGGCCCACCCACCCCAACAGGTTCCAGCAGCTCAGGTGATACACGTGAGGGGCCCGGTCATTGGCCCAGTCATTGGCCCGGTCATTGGCCCAGTCATTGGCCCGGTCATTGGCTTGGTCATTGGCCCGGTCATTGGCCCAGTCATTGGCCCGGTCATTGGCCCAGTCATTGGCCCGGTCATTGGCCCAGTCATTGGCCCGGTCATTGGCCCGGTCATTGGCCCGGTCATTGGCCCGGTCATTGGCCCGGTCATTGGCTTGGTCATTGGCCCGGTCATTGGCTTGGTCATTGGCCCGGTCATTGGCCCGGTCATTGGCTTGGTCATTGGCCCGGTCATTGGCCCGGTCATTGGCTTGGTCATTGGCCCGGTCATTGGCCCGGTCATTGGCCCGGTCATTGGCCCGGTCATTGGCTTGGTCATTGGCCCGGTCATTGGCCCGGTCATTGGCCCGGTCATTGGTCCGGTCATTGGTCCGGTCATTGGTCCGGTCATTGGCCCGGTCATTGGTCCGGTCATTGGCCCGGTCATTGGCCCGGTCATTGGCTTGGTCATTGGCCCGGTCATTGGCCCGGTCATTGGCCCGGTCATTGGCTTGGTCATTGGCCCGGTCATTGGCTTGGTCATTGGCCCGGTCATTGGCTTGGTCATTGGCCCGGTCATTGGTCCGGTCATTGGCCCGGTCATTGGCCCGGTCATTGGCTTGGTCATTGGCCCGGTCATTGGCCCGGTCATTGGCCTGGTCATTGGCTTGGTCATTGGCCCGGTCATTGGCCCGGTCATTGGCCTGGTCATTGGTCCGGTCGTTGGCTTGGTCATTGGCCCGGTCATTGGCTTGGTCATTGGCCCGGTCATTGGTCCGGTCATTGGCCCCGCCCCCCGGCCCGACGCCGACTTGTTCCGCTAGTGGCCAACCTGGTCACTTCACCTGGGCAGCCGCTGCCCAATGAGACGCTGTTAGCTTCAGACCAGGAAGCAGCTGCCATACACCTGTCCCTCCTGTCTCTCCTGTCCCTCCTGTCTCACCTGTCCCTCCTGTCCCTCCTGTCCCTCCTGTCCCTCCTGTCTCTCCTGTCTCACCTGTCCCTCCTGTCTCTGTCTTCCAGGAGAAGCGGATTGCCAGCCTGGACGCTGCCAACACCCGCCTGATGGCGGCGCTGACCCAGCTAAAGGAACGCTACGGCGTGACATCACAGAGGAACGGCCTGTCTCCTAGCAACACGTCGTCTCTGCAGATCACAGAGAACGGCGAGTTCCGTAACTCTGGCAACTGCTGAGAAACTGAGCTGTGATTGGCTGACACTGCAGGGAAGATCGGGGCTTACCCCCCACATAGACTAATGGGGGGAACAGACGAGCTCATCGAATGTCAGCTTCTGACCTCTGACCTGATTCCACCCTTGTTGCTAGGTTACCCTCACTTCTTTTCGTTTTGCATGTTCCCCTTTGATGAAGTCTGACTTCATTTCCTGTTTACGTTTAGATCTTCCCAACAAAACCAGAACCTCACCTATACCCAGCTGTACTGGTTAAACTGGACCCCCTGGTTCTGGTGGGTCCGGACCTGCCGGTCCTCCTGATTCTACAGACATTCTTAAAGGCACAGCTGACCTTTAACCTGCAGTCAGAGCTGCTTCGTTAGCCTAGCCTAGCTTAGCACAAAGAGCAGCAGCGGGTGGAACGTGTTAGCCTAGCCTAGCTCCAAACCCTGCAGTGATTGTTTTGGCCTCTTTGGGCTTCCGTAGCTTCCCTGTGACCCGGTCCAGAATTAGACGCTAGTTTGTGTTGTTTCAGAGAATTTTAATGTAAACCACAGATTTTATTGTAAACAGTAAAACTTTAACTTGTGATGATGATGATTTGTGCCCCCCCCCCCCCCCCCTCTCCCCCCTGTGGCTTCTGTCTGTTCTGTATCTATGAGCCTCTGTTTGTTATTTATCTACATATTTATAAGGAGCTACAATAAAACCAGAAACCAGCCTGTCGCTGTGCTCATCTACACACACACACACACACACACACACACACACTGCGTCACTCTGGGCTTTATTCTCTCTGCTGCAGCGTGAACAGGAAGTGATGTCACAGGGCCTGCAGGAAGCGCTCCAGCGGGTCTTCGCTCCAGAAGTCCTGGTTCCAGCCCAGGAACCAACCGGTGAAGGTCGGTGGTTCGAATCCCTGCTTCAGGGTCACGATGGGGGTCCGCGGGTCTCTGCCGGCCGGGTCGGTTCTGATGTAGCGCTCAGCTGGACACGGAGAGGCCCGTTAGGTTCCCACTGAACCGGGTCCTGGACCGGAACCGTCTCACCTGTCGCGGCGGCGTCCGCCTTCTCTTCCTCCTGGGCCTCGTTCCCGATCCAAACGAACACCTGCCGGGGGAAACGGTGAGCCAGAACCTGGTTTCCATGGTGACGGCGGCGAGGAAGACTCACCTGGTCCCAGGTGTCCAGGATCATGACGTCATCAGGAGCCAGGTCGTCCTGGGTCAGTTCTCCCGGAACCTCTTCCATCTGGACACAAGGAACTGGGTCAACCAGAACCCCCCCGTAACCTCGGCAACCACCAGCCAGGTAGGCCGAACCCACCTGGAAGGTGCCGGTCTTGTTGGAGCAGGCGAAGAGGCGTGGCGGATGGGCGTCCATCTTGTTGCTGAGCCGGGGGGCGCGGCAGTAGTCGTCCTTCCCGCCCAGAACCGCCCAGAACCCGTCTGGAACCACAGCCGGCCGTCAGCGCCGCCTGAGGGCCGCCGACACCCTGCATACCTGCCGCTCACCTGGCTCCTCCCCCTCCTCCAGGGGGGCCGGGTTCACCTGCAGCACCCGGGCCAGGTGTTGGGCCCCCTGCGCCTCCGCCGCGCTGCTGCCCCGCCCCCTCCACAGCCACGCCCCCCCGGCCGCCGCCAGCAGGAACGCATCGTTGGAGTTCAGGCGGGACGAGGACGGGTTCACCTGCAGCACAGCAGAGTGGCTCGGTTCTGACCGGTCCGGGTCGCATGGCGGCCTGATTCTGACGCAACCGTAAACTGAACCGGATCGCTGATGGTGAGGAGGACAACACACCTGGACCGGACCTGGAGGTTCTGGAGTGGACTGGATGAACTGGACTCACCTGGACCCCATCATGTGCTGGAGACACCTGAGGTTCTGGATGATTTTCTGCTGAATGGAGCTGCGAAGCTAAGAGGTTCTGGTTCTGACCCGTCCGGGTTCTGCTGGTCTCACCTCCACAGCCCGGGTGTCTCCGGCCGGGTTGGACCGCACCTGGAACAGGCGCGTGGCGGCGGCGGCGGACTGGCCGCCCTCCCTGGAGGTGCCGCCCTGGTACACCACCAGCGGCTGACCTCCAAACAGGCTCATCAGGTGGGCGGGTTCTTTGCCTTGGACCACCCTCACCTGGACGACAGGTGACAGTCAGGTGCTGGGAATGCTGGTTCCCAGTTGGTCCCGGTCACCATGATCACCTGAACGGCTCCGCCTCCCAGCTCGGCGTCCAGCTCGGGCGCCAGAACGGCCGACGCCGCGGTTTCGTCCGGACTCGACTCCGCCCCCTGCCTGGGGAGAGGAGACCAGGTGAGGCTGCGGTACCTCGGCTCGCCAGCAGAGGCAGCGCCGTCTCACCAGATGTAGACCAGGTGGCCCCGCCTGCCGCCATGTTGGTACTGGTACAGGATCAGGTAGCTGTCGCCGCCGTAGAACTGACCAAAGGTCTCCGGGTCCACCAGAACCTTACCGGACCCTTCCACCCTCCAGACCTGCGGACGGACGGACGGTCGGTCGGCTGCTCCCGTCCGGTCTGGTCCTCGGTCTGGTCCTCGGTCTGGTCCTCGGTCTGGTCCTCGGTCTGGTCCTCACCTGTTTGTCTCCGTCTCCCCGGTCCACCATCCTGTGCTGCGCCGCCATGGAGTCCGACTGGTGCAGCTTGGACACGTCGAACGGCACCTGTCCAATCAGGAGAGTCGGGTTTCAGACTGGCCCGTTTGGACCAGATCCAGAACCCGATCCGCTTACCTTCTCAATCTTTGCCACCTTGTTGGAGACGTAGGCCGTTCCCATGCCGACGGTGTCTTCAGCGTCCCTCCAGTTCCTAAAGAACTGCTTGAAGAGAGGAGTCTCCCCGGACTGAGGGAGGACCTGGACCTGAGGGGGTCAGGGGTCAGCTCCAGGTCCAGGTCTGGGTAAAGGTTTGGGTCCGATCCAGTTCCAGTCCAGGTCCACAGGTCCGGTCCAGTTCCAGTGCAGTCCGGTCTGGTCCAGTCCGGTCTGGTCCAGTTCCAGTCCAGGTCCACAGATCCGGTCCGGTCTGGTCCAGTGCAGTCCGGTCTGGTCCGGTCTGGTCCAGTTCCAGTCCAGGTCCACAGGTCCGGTCCGGTCCGGTCTGGTCCAGTCCGGTCCAGTTCCAGTCCAGGTCCGGTTCCGGTCCAGTTCCAGTCCAGGTCCGGTCCAGTCCAGTCTGGTCCAGTGCAGTCCGGTCCAGTTCCAGTCCAGTTCCAGTCCGGTCTGGTCCGGTCCGGTCTGGTCCAGTTCCAGTCCAGGTCCACAGGTCCGGTCCGGTCCGGTCCAGTCCAGTCTGGTCCAGTGCAGTCCGGTCCAGTTCCAGTCCAGGTCCACAGGTCCGGTCTGGTCCAGTTCCAGTCCAGTTCAAGTCCGGTCCGGTCCAGTCCAGTCCGGTCCAGTTTCAGTCCAGGTCCACAGGTCCGGTCTGGTCCAGTTCCAGTCCTGGTCCACAGGTCCGGTCTGGTCCAGTTCCAGTCCGGTCTGGTCCAGTTCCAGTCCTGGTCCACAGGTCCGGTCTGGTCCAGTTCCAGTCCAGGTCCACAGGTCCGGTCTGGTCCAGTTCCAGTCCTGGTCCACAGGTCCGGTCCGGTCCAGTTCCAGTCCAGGTCCACAGGTCCGGTCCGGTCCGGTCCAGGTGCTCACCTGGGTGTAAGGTGGGAAGTCCATCTGCTGGATGAATTTCTCGGCGTTCTGCAGGACGGCCTGCCGCTCGGCGTCGTTGGCGTCCTTACCTGGACAGAGACCCGTCAGCAGGTGTCCTCAGGTGAGTCCCGCCCAGTATGACCATGACCTCTGACCTTTCCAGACAAAGATGCGTCCGTTGGTTCCGTAGTCCAGGATGAAGCACTCGCTGGACTCCAGGGCGTGTTGGGGGAACGGGTTCTGCCCCGACACCAGGGTGACCTCCATGTCCCCGCCGGCGTTGGACACCTGAGGGACGCAGGTGGACAAACCAGTGGCCAAAAGGAAGTGACATCACGAGCTTAGTGAGCTGGCAGGTAGTCACCTTGTAGAGCTTCGCCACCTTCCTGTTGGACGCGTCGGTCTGGGTGTCTTCGCTGAGGGACTCTGCCAGGTCCGGTTTGTCTCCCAGAACCTGGACAGGGAGGCGACAGCAGGTGGAGATCCGAGAGCCAATGAAATTCCAGCAGACGACCCCTCTGACCCCCAATGACCCCTGATGCTCTGGAATCAGAAGGTCATGTGATCACCTCGATCATCCTGGCTGGCTCCGCCCCCTCATCCACCACCTGGAGGTTGGCCCGCCCACACCGCTCGTCGTCACGGATACTCTTAGAGACCTGTCAGTTTGTGAGCAGGTATGTTATGACATCAGAATGATGTCACCGTGTGATGTCACCACTCACCAAAGTGGCCTTCAGTTTCTCAAATCTGTTGCTATGGGAACCGGACCACTGGATGATTTCCTGTTGGATCAAAAGAAGGTTTAATCGTCCCCCAGGTGTCCTCACCTGTCCCAGGTGTCCTCACCTGTCCCAGGTCCAGGATGAAGCTGTCTCCCTGGGTGAAACTGTCCCAGCTAACAGGAACCTCTGTTGCCCTGATGACACGGCGACCTTTGACCTGGAGTAACCGCTGAACTTCCACCTCATTGGTCAGCACATGATGGAACCCTGAGGCCACGCCCCCTTTCTGCTCGACCAACAGGAAGCTGCGTCATCGGGGCGCCCGTGAGGCGCCGGCAGACAGGAAGTGGGTGTGGTTACCATGTAGGTCAGGCCCGTCTTGAAGTATCCACTGAAGGTCGTGGACTCGTGGCCCTGGACCTCTCGGTACTGGACCGGCGCCCCCTGCAGGAAGTCGTCCATCTGGACAGCAAGAATGGCAGCGGCGCCGCTTTCATCCTGGGAGCACTGGTAACCTGAGGCCCGACGGCCAATCAGGGAGCAGGAGGGTCAGAACCAGAACCTCCTCCAGAACCAAGGCCGCTTCTAGAGTTTCCTGAGGAACCGTCTGTCGCCACGGTAACAGACAGCGACCCGAGCCTCGGTTCTGGACGCTGTAGCCCCGCCCACCTGGTCTCACCTTGCCAGTAGTGCAGGTCGTACTGCAGGTCTCCTCGGCGGTTCCTGGTGCTGCTCAGAACCAGGTAGGCGTCTCCGGTGTAGAACCGTCCATAGAGACTCTCAGGGACGGGAGCCAGGTCCAGGTTCTCCACTCGCCACACCTGAAGCCCCGCCTCCTTACCTGCTCGCTCAAACTCAGGATGGAACAGCATGACGTCACCTGCAGCGGGCGGAGCACAAAACATCACCTGTTAGCCCCACTGACCCCTTGACCCTCAGAGGAAGCTGAACTAACCCCACCCACCGCCTGCCCGGCTGTAAGATGGAGCGCACCCGCCCGCTGCAACAAAAACACCTGAGATCAGGTGACCGTAACCATGGCAACTGCTGCCAGGTGGTTTGTGTTTGGCTGATTCAGGCCAGAACCAGAACTCTCATGTGAGTAGATCCCAGATTGGTCCAGAACCAATGTCTCTGGAACCGAACCGGGCCCAGCAGAACCTCCTCCTCTCTGGGATTTAAGTGCCTCTGTCCCGTCAGAGATACTGGAGTTGAGTGAAACAGGAGAACCTGGAGAACCTGCAGAACCTGGAGAACCGCCCTGGTTTAAACCCAGACAGGTAGAAACTCGCCTTCAGTCTGTCACTTCCTCAGCTGGACTGGAGCAGCTTTGACACGCAGGTGTGGCTGCAGGTAACGTTACCTGTTCGCCCCGCCCCCAGCAGGTGTGTCTGCTGCTGGGGGCGGGGCGAACACTCGGAACCGGTCCGGACCGATGGATGCGGTTCTGTTCTGCCTGACCGGGTCAGAACCGAATCTTAAACTCTGGTCTCGGGTTATTTCTCTTCCAACCGGACCAGAAATAACCCTTAAACGTCACATCCGGAAGTGAACACCTGAAGTTGTAATTTGAAAGCTCAGACCGGAAGTTGTGAGGTGGCCGGGTTCGGGTCTTGGTGAGGCAGTAAACCGGACCGGACCGGACCGGACCTGGTTCTGGGAGGATGGAGATGTTCAGCAAGCTGAGCGGCATGTTGCTGAACGCGCTGGAGACGGTGAGTCAGCGGAAGTTGGCATTATGTGCTTCCGGTGGTCAGTAAAAAGTTAATTTCTCGCACCGAGACGGAGGACAGAGACAGGAGGACATGAAGACAACCTGTCCCCATGTCCTCCTGTCCTCCCGGGTCTCCGCAGAAGATCCCAGCGAAAGTTTGGTCCAGGAATGTAGCTGGAAGGTAACCGCTGCTAATGCTAACTGCTTACCTGGAACTGAGCATGCGCAGTGGCCGAAGCTGTTTAAAGGGACTAATGGTTTGTGTCTAGGGTTCGGGTTCGGTAGTATTGGGTCGGCGGAACCACAACACCTGACCTACGGCAGGCCGATTGGACATAAAATCAGCTTCATCTGGGTAAAACTCAGGTGACTCTGATTGTCCCGAGTATGAGAGGATATTAAAAATGTTTCCGTTCATGTGGAGAAACTTTGAAATGAACCAGAATCAGTCATTTGAAGCTGAAATTTAATTTGCCTCAGTCTAGTAAAATGTATTAAAATATCTTAAAATACAGGTAAATGAAGTTGACAGTAATTATTAAATCAATCATGTTTTCCAGAGGGAGCCGACCTCCGACCTGCTGGACGCCTTCATGGACCACTGGAGGTCCATCACCAACTACTACACCCAGACCACAGGTGAGCCGCTTCACCTGCCGCTTCACCTGCCGCTTCACCTGCCGCTTCACCTGCTGCCTCACCTGCTGCCTCACCTGCTGCCTCACCTGCAGCTTCACCTGCAGCTTCACCTGCCGCTTCACCTGCAGCCTCACCTGCTGCCTCACCTGCAGCTTCACCTGCAGCTTCACCTGCTGCCTCACCTGCTGCTTCACCTGCCGCTTCACCTGCAGCTTCACCTGCAGCTTCACCTGCAGCTTCACCTGCAGCTTCACCTGCAGCTTCACCTGCAGCCTCACCTGCTGCCTCACCTGCAGCTTCACCTGCAGCTTCACCTGCCGCTTCACCTGCAGCTTCACCTGCAGCTTCACCTGCAGCTTCACCTGCTGCCTCACCTGCTGCCTCACCTGCAGCTTCACCTGCAGCTTCACCTGCTGCCTCACCTGCTGCCTCACCTGCAGCTTCACCTGCAGCTTCACCTGCTGCTTCACCTGCCGCTTCACCTGCAGCTTCACCTGCAGCTTCACCTGCTGCCTCCTCCCTCTGTGTGCAGACGGCGGCTCCGCCTCTCAGACCGACATCCCGTGGCGTCTGAGGCAGATGACCGACATCCTGGTGTTTGAGGAGAAGCAGCAGGTGACCAGCTCCGCCCACACACCTGTAACCATGGCAACGGACCTGGCCCACCTCCCTGGGCGTCGCCTTGATTTCCTTCAGTCCGGACCCGGTCCGGTCCCGGTCCGGTCCCTGTCCCGGTCCTGGTCCTGACCCGGTCCGGTCCTGGTCCGGTCCTGGTCCGGTCCCGGTCCTGACCCGATCCGGTCCTGGTCCGGTCCCGGTCCTGACCCGGTCCGGTCCTGACCCGATCCGGTCCCGGTCCGGTCCCGGTCCGGTCCTGACCCGGTCCCGGTCCTGTCCCGGTCCTGACCCGGTCCGGTCCCGGTCCAGTCCGGTCCGGTCCCGGTCCAGTCCGGTCCGGTCCCGGTCCTGTCCCGGTCCGGTCCCGGTCCTGACCCGGTCCGGTCCCGGTCCAGTCCGGTCCGGTCCGGTCCCGGTCCTGACCCGGTCCGGTCCCGGTCCAGTCCGGTCCGGTCCTGACCCGGTCCCGGTCCGGTCCGGTCCCGGTCCGGTCCCGGTCCCGGTCCGGTCCGGTCCGGTCCTGACCCGGTCCGGTCCTGGTCCTGGTCCGGTCCTGACCCGGCCCGGTCCCGGTCCGGTCCCGGTCCTGACCCGGTCCCGGTCCGGTCCTGGTCCGGTCCTGACCCGTGTCCGGTCCGGTCCGGTCCCGGCCCGGTCCGGTCCCGGTCCTGACCCAGTCCGGTCCGGTCCTGGTCCCGGTCCTGACCCGGTCCGGTCCTGTACCCTCGGTCCGGTCCTGTCCCGGTCCTGACCCGGTCCGGTCCCTGTCCCGGTCCGGTCCTGTCCGTCCTGACCCGGTCCGGTCCTGTCCCGGTCCGGTCCTGGTCCGGTCCCGGTCGTCCTGACCCGGCCCGGTCCCGGTCTCGGTCCGGTCCGGTCCTGACCCAGTCCGGTCCGGTCCCGGTCGGTCCTGGTCCGGTCCGACCCGTCCGGTCCTGACCCGGTCCGGTCCTGGTCCGGTCCCGGTCCTGACCCGGTCCGGTCCGGTCCCGGTCCTGACCAGTCCGGTCCGGTCCCGGTCCATGTCCGGTCCTGTCCCGGTCCGTCCCGGTCCTGATCCCGGTCCGGTCCCGGTCCCGATCCAGTCCGGTCCGGTCCGGTCCGGTCCGGTCCCGTCCGGTCCGGTCCTGACCGGTCCGGTCCCTGTCCGGTCCGGTCCTGGTCCGGTCCTGACCCGTCCGGTCTGGTCCGGTCCGGTCCTGACCCGTCCGGGCCGGTCCTGGTCCGGTCCTGACCGGTCCCGGTCCGGTCCCGGTCCAGTCCGGTCCGGTCCGGTCCGGTCCGGTCCTGGTCCGGTCCTGACCCGGTCCGGTCCTGGTCCGGTCCCGGTCCTGACCCGGTCCGGTCCGGTCCCGGTCCGGTCCCGGTCCGGTCTCATTGCCTGTCTGCTTGTCCAGGAGGAACCGGGTCGCTGCCTGGAGTTCCTGCTGCAGAAGCGACTCCTGGAGACTCTCTGCACCTTGGCGAAGGCTCAGGTGGGCTTACCTGCTGCTGCCGGGTCCGGACCAGAACCAGAACCAGAACCTGGGCCGGGTCTCATGTCCTCCTGTCCCTCAGGTCCCTCCAGGGATGAGCCAGCAGGTTCTGCTCTTCTTCTCCAGGCTGCTGTCTCAGATGCAGAGGCCTCTGCTGCAGCTGGTTCCGGTCCGCACACCTGTACAGGTGAGCAGCCGGTGGGCGGGGCCAGCTACCTGGGGGAGTTGTCACGTGACTTCCTGTTTGTGCTCCGCCCACAGAAGCTGATTGGCCTCTGCGCTCTTCCTGGTTCCTGCACCGAGAAGCAGGAAGCTCAGTTTTTATTGGCCGTTTGCTCCAGAGTGTCACAGGATCCGCACATGCTCAGATGCATCCTGCAGGTGAGCCGTCGATTACATCACTTCCTGTTAATGGGTTACATCACTTCCTGCTGTTGCTGCTTTCAGCCCCCAGACCGACTGCTAGCGTCCAATCAGGGCTCAGATGCAGCTGGCAGCCAATCAGAAGCCTCTGCCTCCAGCGCTGTCCAATCAGAGCGAGGGCTGCTGTGGGTCCTGCTGCAGCTCAGCAGCAGCCAGGTGAGTTATGAGAGACCATGAACACGTGATTATCGGTGGTTATCGGTGGTTATCGGTGGTTATGATGTCAGGTTCACCTCCAGCTTATCAGCTGCACCAGCAGAGTCTCCATAACAACCAGGGGGGACAACAGGCCGTCCAAGTCCAGCCTGGTGTCCAGATTCAGACAGTGGTTCAGGGCAGGAGGACGTCCGTTTCCTTCCCTCCGTTTCCTTCCCTCCGTTTCCTTCCCTCCGTTTCCTTCCCTCCGTTTCCTTCCCTCCGTTTCCTTCCCTCCGTTTCCTTTCCTCCGTTTCCTGCCCTCCGTTTCCTTCCCTCCGTTTCCTTCCCTCCGTTTCCTTCCCTCCGTTTCCTGCCCTCCGTTTCCTTCCCTCCGTTTCCTTCCCTCCGTTTCCTTTCCTTCTCGGTCCAAACAGCCACATTCAGGTTCTCCTCCTGATCAGGTGACCGTCGTTCTCCCAGGTCACCGGATCCACTCAGAGATCCACTCGGTCCTGTTCCAGGATCCGGCTCAGTCTGCGGCTCTGCAGATCCATCAACCCGGCAGCCTTGAAGTGGACAAAATGTCCCATGATCCAGGTGTCCACCAACTCCAATACGCAGGAAACCTGCTAATCTAATCATCTTCACATCTTCAGACACGCAACGCAGTCAGTCACTTCATCCAGGTCCCATCATGTCCACAGAAGGACGTCCCGTCGGGACACCAGGGTCCCTTTACCCGGTTTCCCAGTGGAGAAGATATTCCACCAGTTGTCCTGTGAGACAATCTGACCAGATCCACGATGAGCAGCTTTGGACGTTTTTCAGAGGAAAGACTGAAAACAGGACAGACACAGAGCAGGACGATGGGAGGACAGGGGGACGGAGAAGAGACGTCCTCGTCCTCAGGACATAGCAGAAAAAACATTGTTGTCTCTAATCACCGTGGTTATGAATCAGGGTCATGCTGTCCTCCGTCTGTCCTCTGTGTCCTCCAGAGACCCGCGGTGCGTCTCAAGGCCTGTGAGGGCCTGCTGCAGCTGGCGTCCCTCCTGGATGTTGGTCCCCCATGTCCCCCAGGTCCTGCAGGTCCTCCCTGTCCCCCCTGTCCTCCCTGTCCCCCAGGTCCTGCAGGTCCCCCCTGTCCCCCAGGTCCTCCCTGTCCTCTGCGGGCCGCTGCAGCTCAGCTCGGGCAGCTGCTGGCTGGGCGGTTGCAGGAGCTCTACTCCCTGCTGCCTCTGGAGGAGCTGCAGGCTGCCGAGCTCAGGAGCTGGCCCCGCCCCTCGTGGAGGTACACGGCCCCTGGTTGGCTCTCTGGTTGCCGTGGAAACAGGGCCTCCACCCTGACCCCTGTGTGTCCTCAGATCAGAGTCTCGGGCCGATCACCTGACCAGGTTCCTCACCTGGTTGGACTTCCTGGACGATCTGACGGCCGACGCTCCTCAGGTACGCCAACGCGCTACAAGGTAGTCAGGTACTGTAGTACTACTGCAGCGTAGTAGTACTATGTTAGACCTAATACTACTCGCGTCTCTGTCCCTGCAGGTGTCCCAGTGCGTCCTCCAGCGGTGGCTCATGGAGACGCTTCGTCCTCAGCTGCTGAACTCGTACGCTCTGCTCCTCTTTCTGCTCGTTTCCACCTGAGGGGGTGGAGCCTAACGTCCAGGTGCGTGTTGTCCAGGTGCGAGCGGAGCGTCCTGGCGTCCACCTCCGTCCTCTGCTGCGTCGTCAGGCTGGTCCGGTCTCCGTCTCTGCTGGACCAGCTGCTGGACTTCCTGCTGAGGACGCCGTCGGTGCTGCAGCTGCTGCTGCGGCACTGTGACCACGCCTGCGACCAGGTGAGGCTGCAGGACACGCCCACACAGCGCCTCACCTGGCCGCGGCGGCCCACCGAGTCTCTGTCCTCAGATCAGCGTGGCGTCTCTGTCTCTGGTGGACGAACTGCTGCAGAAGCCTCACAGGGACGTCCTGGACACGCTGGTGCTCGGCTTCCTGCAGAGCCGCCTCTACCTGTCCTCACCTGCGGGGGGCGCCGAGGACCAGCAGAGCGACGGCGGCCAGTAGGTCCGGCGGGCCGCGCCGCGCCGCGCCGGACGCCGTCTGACGACTGTCCCCTGTCCTTCAGAGACCCGGAGGACGACCCGTTCTTCTCAGACGGTTTCCCTGACGACCACCTTCCTCCCCCTCGTCTTCATCAACCCGCTGACATCATCAACAGGTAACAGACCGGGTTCGGACCGCCCGGCCCGGCCCGGCCTGACCTCCGTCTGTGTCCAGTCTCCTGGGCCTGGTTCCGGTCCAGGTGCGGTCGGCCCACCTGCTGCAGGACGGAGGCTACGAGTCGTACGTCCTGGACGCGCGCGGCTTGGTAAGACACTCGCCTGGTTACCTGGTCACCTGGGACCCGTACAGGTCCAGGAGGTTCTGTCCCGGATCAGGTAACAAACACCAAGCAGAACCTTCTGACAGAACCAGGTCAAACTGTCCAGGTGGAAGCTCCGCCCCTTCAGGTGTGTCGCCCTGAGTTTGACCTGGTTACCTGTCAGGCTCAGCTCCCCTGTGGCTCCTCCCCCTGCCAGGTGAGCCAGTGCCAGGCTCTCTCTCTCCGGTGGGCGTGGCCACAGACTCCTCCTCCTCCCACCTGCTCCTCAGGTGAGGAGGCCCGGTTCTTCGAAGGCCACCTGCTGAGGGTTCTGTTTGACCGTCTGGGGCGCCTGCTGCAGCAGGTGGGCTCACCTGAGGTCTCCTCCGCGCCGATCCTCTCATGACCGACTCACCTGTGCAGGTGTTGTGTGTCTGCAGCCGTACGAGGTCAACCTGCAGCTGACGGCCGTCCTGTCCCGTCTGTGCGCCTTCAGCCACCCGCTGCTGGACGAGTACCTGCTGGACCCGTTCGTCCACCTGTCCGCCGGCAGCCGCTCGCTGTTCGCCGTCCTGGTCAGGGTGAGTCGACCGCGGAGCCGGAGCGGCCAGAGCCGCCCCGATTGGCCGCTCTGACTCACCTGTGTCTGTCTCAGGTGGTGGGAGAGCTGATGCAGCGCGTCCAGCAGGTAACCGGCCTGCCGCAGCGCCTGCTGGACACCAGGAGACGCCTGCTGGGTCTCCAGCTGGACGCCAGGTAACCGTCTCTGCAGCTGGATCTGCCCCGGTCCAACAGAACCGATGATTATCAGGTTCCCTGGTACCAGCTGACTGATGATGTCACTCACCTGTCTGGTTTTGTGGGTGTGTCCTCAGACCGGAGCACCTGGCTCTCCTCCAGGGCGTCATCGTCCTGGAGGAGTTCTGCAAGGAGCTGGCGGCCATCGCCTTCGTCAAGATGCCTCTGGACCAGAACCACTTCTGCTCAGGGTCAGCCGGACCGGAACCGGCTGAACGGTCCTGATTGGACGCTGATTGGCACCTGCTCGAACGTCCCGCCCACAACGGGCCGGGATCTCATTGGAGGTTTTCCTCGTTTCTTCCATCAGAACCGGGTCTCAGTCTGATCCGGGTCCTGGAGCCGTGCAGCGCCGCCGGCGGAACCGATCACTATGGATCAGAACCTGTTTTAACATAATGAGTTTCACAAAGTTCTGCTTTTAGCCAAAGATCAAACTGGAAAGAGACTGGACACCTGGACCGCTGGACACCTGGACACTAAGACCGCTGGACACCTGGACCGCTGGACACCTGGACACTAAGACCGCTGGACACCTGGACACTAAGACTGCTGGACACTAAGACCGCTGGACACCTGGACCGTGGACACTAAGACTGCTGGACACCTGGACACTAAGACTGCTGGACACCTGACGCTGGACACCTGGACACTAAGACCGCTGGACACCTGGACCGCTGGACACCTGGACACTAAGACCGCTGGAACCTGGACGCTGGACACCTGACCGCTGGACACCTGGACACTAAGACCGCTGGACACCTGGACCGCTGGACACCTGGACACTAAGACCGCTGGACACCTGGACACTAAGACTGCTGGACACTAAGACGCTGGACACCTGGACCGCTGGACACTAAGACTGCTGGACACCTGGACACTAAGACTGCTGGACACCTGGACCGCTGGACACCTGGACACTAAGACCGCTGGACACCTGACGCTGGACACCTGGACACTAAGACCGCTGGACACCTGGACCGCTGGACACCTGGACCGCTGGACACCTGGACACTAAGACCGCTGGACACCTGGACGCTGACACCTGGACACTAAGACGCTGGACACCTGGACCGCTGGACACCTGGACACTAAGACCGCTGGACACTGGACGCTGGACACCTGGACACTAAGACCGCTGGACACCTGGACACTAAGACTGCTGGACACCTGGACGCTGGACACCTGGACCTGGACACTAAGACGCTGGACACCTGGACCGCTGGACACCTGGACACTAAGACCGCTGGACACCAGACCGCTGACACTAAGACGCTGGACACCTGGACCGCTGGACACCTGGACACTAAGACTGCTGGAAACCTGGACCGCTGGACACCTGGACACTAAGACCGCTGGACACCTGGACACTAAGACTGCTGGACACCTGGACCGCTGGACACCTGACCTAAGACCGCTGGACACTGGACCGCTGGACACCTGACACTAAGACTGCTGGACACCTGGACCGCTGGACACCTGGACCGCTGGACACTAAGACTGCTGGACACCTGGACCGCTGGACACCTGGACACTAAGACCGCTGGACACCAGGACCGCTGGACACTAAGACTGCTGGACACCTGGACCGCTGGACACCTGGACACTAAGACTGCTGGAAACCTGGACCGCTGGACACCTGGACACTAAGACCGCTGGACACCTGGACACTAAGACTGCTGGACACCTGGACCGCTGGACACCTGGACACTAAGACCGCTGGACACCTGGACACTAAGACTGCTGGACACCTGGACCGCTGGACACCTGGACCGCTGGACACCTGGACACTAAGACTGCTGGACACCTGGACCGCTGGACACCTGGACCGCTGACGGGTCGGTCGATTGCTAATGTGACGGCGTGTTTCTTCATATCTAGTCTGAACGGATCAGAACCATCGTGTTCAGGTTCTGCTGCTAAAATATCTAAGTGTAATTGTTTGTCATTGTTTTATATTTAGTATTAAAATGTTCTCATAAACCTCCAAAAAACATTTTAATTTCCAGAGTTTTTGCTACAGAACCGCCTTTAGGCCATAAATCCTGGGAGGTCAGGGCTTCTGGACCCGCCAGCCTTGGAAACGTCCAGAACGCCACAAAGAAATCATACAACAATCCTTTGTATTAAACAATATTCACATAAAAAAGCAACAGAAACAAAAAGATAAAGTTAATCTGCCTTTCATCTAAGACAACAATATGAATGAATTTTTAGGTTCCCCCCATTGGTGGAACAATGCTTCAGTCCAAAGTGGGGGAGGAGCAACAGCAGCTGAACGGAGCTAGCTGCTAGCTGTTAGCTGCTAGCTGTTAGCTGCTAGCTGTTGGCTGTGCAGCACTAGCAAAAAAACCCACCAGTAAGTAAATATTTAAACCAAAAGACGTATAACATTGTATTTCTTTTAATTCCTCAATAGTAAGAATCAGACTGCAGGTTGTTTCGTTACTTTGGCTGAATCCTGATAAACTGCCTCGTTATGCCTTAAATCAAAACTGGTGTTGAGAAACGGTACATTTTCTACCTGTTGCTCGTTGTTTTCTCGTCTCTCCAGGTTCGTTGATGTCGTGTGTAAAAGTGAAACCACAAACATCCAGAATTTATTCTGACCTCTAGAGGCGTCTGACGTCTAGAGGCGTCTGACCTCTAGAGGCGTCTGACCTCTAGAGGCGTCTGACGTCTAGAGGCGTCTGACGTCTAGAGGTGTCTGACGTCTAGAGGCGTCTGACGTTCGGAGGCGTCTGACGTTAGGAGGCGTCTGACATTCGGAGGCGTCTGACCTCTAGAGGCGTCTGACGTCTAGAGGCGTCTGACCTCTAGAGGCGTCTGACGTCTAGAGGCGTCTGACGTCTAGAGGCGTCTGACGTCTAGAGGCGTCTGACGTTCGGAGGCGTCTGACGTTAGGAGGCGTCTGACGTCTAGAGGCGTCTGACGTTCGGAGGCGTCTGACATTCGGAGGCGTCTGACCTCTAGAGGCGTCTGACGTCTAGAGGCGTCTGACCTCTAGAGGCGTCTGATGTTCGGAGGCGTCTGACGTTCGGAGGCGTCTGACCTCTAGAGGCGTCTGACCTCTAGAGGCGTCTGACGTTCGGAGGCATCTGACATTCGGAGGCGTCTGACGTTCGGAGGCGTCTGACCTCTAGAGGCGTCTGACCTCTAGAGGCGTCTGACCTCTAGAGGCGTCTGACCTCTAGAGGCGTCTGACGTCTAGAGGCGTCTGACCTCTAGAGGAGTCTGACGTCCAGAGGCGTCTGACGTCCAGAGGCGTCTGACGTTGAGAGGCGTCTGACGTTCGGAGGCGTCTGACCTCTCGAGGCGTCTGACGTCTAGAGGCGTCTGACGTCTAGAGACGTCTGACCACTAGAGGCGTCTGACGTCTAGAGGCGTCTGACGTCCAGAGGCGTCTGACGTCCAGAGGCGTCTGACGTTGAGAGGCGTCTGACGTTTAGAGGCGTCTGACACTAGAGGCGTCTGACGTTCGGAGGCGTCTGACGTTTAGAGGCGTCTGACCACTAGAGGCGTCTGACGTCGAGAGGCGTCTGACGTTGAGAGGCGTCTGACGTTTAGAGGCGTCTGACCACTAGAGGCGTCTGACGTTCGGAGGCGTCTGACGTTCGGAGGCGTCTGACCTCTCGAGGCGTCTGACCTCTAGAGGCGTCTGACGTCTAGAGGCGTATGACCTCTAGAGGGTCTGACGTCTAGAGGCGTCTGACGTCTAGAGGCGTCTGACGTCTAGAGGAGTCTGACGTTCGGAGGCGTCTGACCTCGAGGCGTCTGACGTCTAGAAGCGTCTGACGTCTAGAGGCGTCTGACACTAGAGGCGTCTGACGTCTAGAGGCGTCTGACGTCCAGAGGCGTCTGACGTCTAGAGGCGTCTGACGTCGAGAGGCGTCTGACGTTGAGAGGCGTCTGACGTTGAGAGGCGTCTGACGTCAGAGGCGTCTGACGTCAGAGGCGTCTGACGCGAGAGGTCTGGACGTCTGACGTCGAGAGCGTCTGACGTCGAGAGGCGTCTGACGTCGAGGGCGTCTGACGTCGAGAGGCGTCTGACGTTAGAGGGTCTGACTCTAGAGGCGCTGACTGTTGAGGCGTCTGACTTAGAGGCGTCTGACCTAGAGGCGTCTGAGACGTTCGGAGAGGCGTCTGACGTTTAGAGGCGTCTGACCACTAGAGGCGTCTGACGTCGGAGGCGTCTGCGTTGAGAGGCGTCTGACGTTTGAGGCGTCTGACCTAGAGGCGTCTGACTTGAGGCGTCTGACGTTCGGAGGCGTCTGACTCTCGAGGCGTCTGACTCTGAGGCGTCTGACGTTAGAGGCGTGACCTCTAGGGCGTCTGACGTCTAGAGGCGTCTGACGTCTAGAGGCGTCTGACTCTAGAGGAGTCTGACGTCCGGGGGCGTCTGACGTCCGAGGCGTCTGACGTTAGAAGCGTCTGACGTTAGAGGCGTCTGACCACTAGAGGCGTCTGACGTCTAGAGGCGTCTGACGTCGAGAGGCGTCTGACGTTGAGGCGTCTGACTTAGAGGCGTCTGACGTCAGAGGCGTCTGACGTCTAGAGGCGTCTGACGTCGAGAGGCGTCTGACGTCAGAGGCGTCTGACGTCAGAGGCGTCTGACTCGAGAGGCGTCTGACGTCGAGGGCGTCTGACGTCTAGAGCGTCTGACGTGAGAGGTCTGACCAGAGGCGTCTGACGTTAGAGGCGTCTGACGTCAGAGGCGTCTGACGTCCAGAGGCGTCTGACGTCGAGAGGCGTCTGACGTCGAGAGGCGTCTGACGTCGAGAGGCGTCTGACGTCGAGAGGCGTCTGACGTCGAGAGGCGTCTGACGTCGAGAGGCGTCTGACGTCGAGAGGCGTCTGACGTTCGAGGCGTCTGACCCTGAGGCGTCTGACGTCTAGAGGCGTCTGACGTCTAGAGGCGTCTGACGTCTAGAGGCGTCTGACGTCTAGAGGCGTCTGACGTCTAGAGGCGTCTGACGTCTAGAGACGTCTGACCACTAGAGGCGTCTGACGTTTAGAGGCGTCTGACGTTTAGAAGCGTCTGACGTCTAGAGGCGTCTGACCTCTAGAGGCGTCTGACGTTTCGGAGGCGTCTGACGTTTCGGAGGCGTCTGACGTTCGGAGGCGTCTGACCTCTAGAGGCGTCTGACTCTAGAGGCGTCTGACGTCTAGAGACGTCTGACCACTAGAGGCGTCTGACGTCTAGAGGCGTCTGACGTCCAGAGGCGTCTGACGTCCAGAGGCGTCTGACGTTAGAGGCGTCTGACGTTTAGAGGCGTCTGACCACTAGAGGCGTCTGACGTTCGGAGGGTCTGACGTCGGAGCGTCTGACTCTCGAGGCGTCTGACCTCTAGAGGCGTCTGACGTCAGAGGCGTTGACCTCTAGAGGCGTCTGACGTCTAGAGGCGTCTGACGTCTAGAGGCGTCTGACGTCTAGAGGAGTCTGACGTTCGGAGGCGTCTGACCTCGAGGCGTCTGACGTCTAGAGCGTCTGACGTCTAGAGGCGTCTGACACTAGAGGCGTCTGACGTCTAGAGGCGTCTGACGTCCAAGGCGTCTGACGTCTAGAGGCGTCTGACGTTGAGAGGCGTCTGACGTTGAGAGGCGTCTGACGTTGGAGGCGTCTGACGTTGAGAGGCGTCTGACGTCAGAGGCGTCTGACGTCTAGAGGCGTCTGACGTCGAGAGGCGTCTGACGTCGAGAGGCGTCTGACGTTGAGAGGCGTCTGCTTAGAGGCGTCTGACACTAGCTCTGACGATTCGGCAGGCTGACCTCTCGAGGCGTCTGACGTCTAGGCGTCTGACGTCTAGAGGCGTCTGACTCTAGAGGCGTCTGACGTTAGGACGTCTGACCACTAGAGGTCGACGTAGGCGTCTGACGTTTAGAGCGTCTGACGTCTAGAGGCGTCTGACCTCTAGAGGCGTCTGACGTTTAGAGGCGTCTGACTTTCAGAGGCGTCTGACGTTCGGAGGCGTCTGACCTCTAGAGGCGTCTGACCTCTAGAGGCGTCTGACCTCTAGAGGCGTCTGACCTCTAGAGGGCGTCTGACGTCTAGAGGCGTCTGACCTCTAGAGGCGTCTGACCTCTAGAGGCGTCTGACCCTCTAGAGGCGTCTGAAACCTCTAGAGGCGTCTGACGTTGAGAGGCGTCTGACGTGAAGTCAACTGACGTTCGTAGGCGTCTGACGTTCGGAAAGCGTCCTGACGTCAAGAGGCTCTAACGTTCGGAGCGTCCTGACGTTGAAGTCAATGACGTTCGCCATCGTCTGACGTTCGGATAGCGTCTAGAACGTCCTGGGGGCGTCTGACGTCTAGAGGCGTCAGACTTCGAAGCGTCTACCTCCTAGAGGCTCTGACTTCGGACGCGTCTGACCTCTAGAGGAGTCTGACGTTCCGGTAAGGGCGCTGACGTCGCCACCAGCGTCTGAACGACTGGAGGCTCGAACGTCTAGATGCGTCTGACCGTTGGAAGCGTCTGTGACCTCTAAGGCTCTGACCTCTAAGGGCGTCTGAACGTATCAGAGGCGTCTGACCTCTAAGGGTCTGACGATCGAATCGTCAGACCACTAGAGGCGTCTGACCTCTAGAGCGTCTGACGTTCGA
>CM065361.1:35683778-35699377 GCA_033032245.1 Poecilia picta | reverse complement strand
GAAGCGTCTGACGTTCGGAGGCGTCTGACCTCTAGAGGCGTCTGACCTCTAGAGGCGTCTGACCTCTAGAGGCGTCTGACGTCGAGGCGTCTGACCTCTAGAGGCGTCTGACGTCTAGAGGCGTCTGACGTCTAGAGGCGTCTGACCTCTAGAGGCGTCTGACGTTCGGAGGCGTCTGACCTCTAGAGGCGTCTGACGTCTAGAGGCGTCTGACGTCTAGAGACGTCTGACCACTAGAGGCGTCTGACGTTTAGAAGCGTCTGACGTTCGGAGGCGTCTGACCTCTAGAGGCGTCTGACCTCTAGAGGCGTCTGACGTCTAGAGGCGTCTGACCTCTAGAGGCGTCTGACGTCTAGAGGCGTCTGACGTCTAGAGGCGTCTGACCTCTAGAGGCGTCTGACGTTCGGAGGCGTCTGACGTTCGGAGGCGTCTGACCTCTAGAGGAGTCTGATGTTCGGAGGCGTCTGACGTTCGGAGGCGTCTGACGTCTGGAGGCGTCTGACGTCTAGAGGCGTCTGACCTCTAGAGGCGTCTGACGTTCGGAGGCGTCTGACCTCTAGAGGAGTCTGACGTTCGGAGGCGTCTGACGTCTAGAGGCGTCTGACGTCTAGAGGCGTCTGACCTCTAGAGGCGTCTGATGTTCGGAGGCGTCTGACGTCTAGAGGCGTCTGACGTCTAGAGGTGTCTGACCTCTAGAGGCGTCTGACGTTCGGAGGCGTCTGACCTCTAGAGGAGTCTGACGTTCGTAGGCGTCTAGAGGTCAGACGCCTCTAGACGTTAGAGGCGTCTGACCTCTAGAGGCGTCTGACGTCTAGAG
The DNA here is from genome assembly GCA_033032245.1 of Poecilia picta. Lineage (NCBI taxonomy): Eukaryota > Metazoa > Chordata > Actinopteri > Cyprinodontiformes > Poeciliidae > Poecilia > Poecilia picta. The sequence continues at coordinate 35,698,560 of CM065361.1, read as the reverse complement.
GCGTCTGACGTCTAGAGGCGTCTGACGTCTAGAGGCGTCTGACGTCTAGAGGTGTCTGACCACTAGAGGCGTCTGACGTCTAGAGGCGTCTGACGTCTAGAGGCTCTGACGTCTAGAGGCGTCTGACGTCTAGAGGCTCTGACGTCTAGAGGCTCTGACGTCTAGAGGCGTCTGACGTTTAGAGGCGTCTGACGTCTAGAGGCGTCTGACCACTAGAGGCGTCTGACGTCTAGAGGCGTCTGACGTTTAGAGGCGTCTGACGTTTAGAGGTGCGTCTACCTTCCGACAGGCAGCACCAGGTCAGCAGCACCAGGTCATCAGTGCTGCCTTCAGCCAGAGACATGCAGGTGATACATGAGGGCCAGTTCATGGCTGATCCTCCTGTCCAGGAGAAACAATGTTTGATTATAAAAATTAACACGTTTCATATGATATCTTCATATTATGATAATACAGACATGACTATTTTCAATACCAACACATCTGTTACGCTCAACATGTTCTGATTAGTTTTCTGGTTATAAAACATTTTCAGATTAATTCATGACTGAAGAATATAATCTACTATAAAAACTACTGATTAGTCTGATTTTAATCAAGTCGTGATCATTAGACATTATTGATTAAATGATGAGTCTAAATCGAATTGACGTCGGCATCAATTCGATTTAGACTCATCATTTAATCATTTAATCAATAATATCAAACCAATCGCAATCGTCTAATGTCTCATGCTCTAAAGTTAAACATCATTAAAACTCGATCAATTACTTTTATATCAAGGCGTTTTAAATATTAGCATAATTAAACTAATATTTCCAAAGCTAGCTAAGCTGCTACATAGCTTTCATAGACCTGGTTCCTCTTTCTGTAGATGGTAGCTAATATTTCAGTTACTTATGAGGGTTTGAAACGGGGGGAGCGGCTCAGTGATAGATCAGTGACTCTGAACCAAACTCAGATCTACAGGTCCTTCTCAAAAAGTTGGCATACTGTGATAAAGTTGAGTATTTTCCATAATGTGATGATGAACATTAAATTCATGTATTTTAGATTCACTGCACACCAACTGAAATATTTCAGGTCTTTTATTGTTTAAATACTGATGATTTTGGCAAACAGCTCATGAAAACCCAAAATCCCTCTCAGAAAATGATCATACCATGAAAAGTTTCTCTGAACGAACATTAACCTGATCATCAACAAAGTGACTCTAAACACCTGCAGAGATTCCTGAGGTTTTAAAAACTCCCACCTGGTTCATTACTCAGAACCAACCATGGGTCAGACTGTCGACCCAACGGCTGTCCAGAAGGTCATCACTGATGAGGGTGAGACACAGAAAGACTTTCTGGACCAACAGGCTGTTCCAGAGTATCAAGACATTCTGGACCAACAGGCTGTTCCAGAGTATCAAGACATTCTGGACCAACAGGCTGTTCCAGAGTATCAAGACATTCTGGACCAACAGGCTGTTCAGAGTATCAAGACATTCTGGACCAACAGGCTGTTCCAGAGTATCAAGGCTCCTCAGTGGGATAGAAAACGTGACAGAAAATGCTGGACAGCGAGACGAGGTGACCGGACCCTGAGGACGGAGAAGAACCGAGTCCAGACATGGGGGAAGCAGAGGACTGACTCTGGAGCAGAAACATCCAGAGACACCGTGCAGGAAATGGGCTGCAGGAGCTGCATTCCCCAGGTCAAAGGTCACTGTTGAACCAGAAACAGAGCCTGACCTGAGCTACAGAGAAGCAGCTCTGGACTGTTGCTCAGGGGTCCAAAGGACTTTATTCAGATGAAAGAAAATATCATTCAGAAATCAAGGTGCCAGAGTCTGGAGGAAGACTGGGGAGAAGGAAAGACCAGAGGTCCAGAAGGCCAGAGGTCCAGAAGGCCAGAGGTCCAGAAGGCCAGAGGTCCAGTGTCCAGAGGTCCAGTGTCCAGTAGCCACAGTCAGTGATGGAGCTGCTGGTGTTGGTCCACTGTGTTTCATCAAGGTCAATGCAGCAGCTATCAGGAGGTTTTGGAGCTTCATGCTTCATCTGCTGAAAAGCTTTATGGAGATGAAGATTTCATTTTTCAGCACCACCTGGTACCTGCTCACAGAGCTGCTGGTCTACTGACCGTGGTGCTGCTGGTCTGACCGTGGTGCTGCTGGTCTACTGACCGTGGTACTGCTGGTCTTGGTGCTGCTAGTCTTGGTGCTGCTAGTCTTGGTGCTGCTAGTCTTGGTGCTGCTGGTCTTGGTGCTGCTAGTCTTGGTGCTGCTGGTCTACTGATCGTGGTGCTGCTGGTCTTGGTGCTGCTGGTCTACTGATCGTGGTGCTGCTGGTCTTGGTGCTGCTAGTCTTGGTGCTGCTAGTCTTGGTGCTGCTGGTCTTGGTGCTGCTGCTGGCCTGCCAGGTTGTTCACTGACACGTTTCATCACTACTTACCAGTCAGACCAGTTCACAGTCTGTGGCCCCAGTTCCTCCTCCAGCTGAAATGGGTTTTATTTTACCTGAAGATTCTGTAAAATGCTGCAGATGTTTGGGCGTAAATTAAATTCAGTTCCTAATTTTTGCAGAAACTAAAGTTTGTGTTCAAATTGAAACTGTGTCTCCTCCTCATCATCAACTGGATATTATTATTGATCATATGGAAGAATATTTCTCCATAATTTGGAGAAATATTCTAAAGCATGGAATAATCTGTATTAGAAGAAACTTGATTAAAACAAGACAGTCATGAATATATGAATGAACAGAAGCCATTCTTAATGTTAAGACATTAATATAAGTTTATTTTCTTTACAGATTTAATTTGTAATCAGACGCTGACAAAGTTATTATATTTGAAAACACCAGAAAACATGGAATAAAGTCAATAAATGTCAATCTGTGACGTCACCGGATGTGGGCCTTTTTAACTACAAGGCTTTTATTGTGAAGAGGTGTCCCGGATGTGCGCGGTTCCTCCCTGCAGCGGCGCAGCGTCGAGGAGTTGAAGGTCACAGCAGCATCCTCAGCATCCCTCCGCCGAACCGGACCGGACCGGACCGAACCGAGCCGCCGCCATGGGGAACCGGGGCATGGAGGAGCTGATCCCGCTGGTCAACCGCATGCAGGACGCGTTCGCCTCCATCGGCCAGAACGCGAACCTGGACCTGCCGCAGATCGCCGTGGTGGGCGGCCAGAGCGCCGGCAAGAGCTCGGTGCTGGAGAACTTCGTGGGCAAGTAAGAACCGGGCCGGCCGAACCGAGCCACGGGACTCTGGCTGCCAGGGCTCTGCAGAACCGGATCCAGTTGGAAGCGGGCCGCCTCAGGCCACATGGGCCCCAAAGGAACCAGAGGGACCCAAAGGAACCAGAGGGACCCAAAGGAACCAGAGGGACCCAAAGGAACCAGAGGGATCAGGGGGACCCAAAGGAACCAGAGGGACCCAAAGGAACCAGAGGGACCCAAAGGAACCAGAGGGACCCAAAAGAACCAGAGGGACCCAAAGGAACCAGAGGGACCCAAAGGAACCAGGGGGCCCAAAGGAACCAGGGGGACCCAAAAGAACCAGAGGGACCCAAAGGAACCAGAGGGACCCAAAGGAACCAGAGGGACCCAAAAGAACCAGAGGGACCCAAAGGAACCAGAGGGACCCAAAGGAACCAGAGGGACCCAAAAGAACCAGAGGGACCCAAAGGAACCAGAGGGACCCAAAGGAACCAGAGGGATCAGGGGGACCCAAAGGAACCAGAGGGACCCAAAGGAACCAGAGGGACCCAAAGGAACCAGAGGGACCCAAAAGAACCAGAGGGACCCAAAGGAACCAGAGGGACCCAAAGGAACCAGAGGGACCCAAAGGAACCAGAGGGACCAGAGGGATCAGGGGGAACCAGAGGGGCCCAAAGGAACCAGGGGGACCCAAAAGAACCAGAGGGACCCAAAGGAACCAGAGGGACCCAAAGGAACCAGAGGGACCCAAAAGAACCAGAGGGACCCAAAGGAACCAGAGGGACCCAAAGGAACCAGAGGGACCCAAAAGAACCAGAGGGACCCAAAGGAACCAGAGGGACCCAAAGGAACCAGAGGGACCCAAAGGAACCAGAGGGATCAGGGGGACCCAAAGGAACCAGAGGGACCCAAAGGAACCAGAGGGACCCAAAAGAACCAGAGGGACCCAAAGGAACCAGAGGGACCCAAAGGAACCAGAGGGACCCAAAGGAACCAGAGGGATCAGGGGGAACCAGAGGGGCCCAAAGGAACCAGGGGGACCCAAAAGAACCAGAGGGACCCAAAGGAACCAGAGGGACCCAAAAGAACCAGAGGGACCCAAAGGAACCAGAGGGACCCAAAGGAACCAGAGGGATCAGGGGGACCCAAAGGAACCAGAGGGACCCAAAGGAACCAGGGGGAACCAAAGGAACCAGAGGGACCCAAAAGAACCAGAGGGACCCAAAAGAACCAGAGGGACCCAAAGGAACCAGAGGGACCCAAAAGAACCAGAGGGACCCAAAAGAACCAGAGGGACCCAAAGGAACCAGAGGGACCCAAAAGAACCAGAGGGACCCAAAGGAACCAGAGGGATCAGGGGGACCCAAAGGAACCAGAGGGACCCAAAGGAACCAGGGGGACCCAAAGGAACCAGAGGGACCCAAAGGAACCAGGGGGACCAAAGGAACCAGGGGGACCCAAAGGAACCAGAGGGACCCAAAGGAACAGGGACCAAGGAACCAGAGGGACCCAAAGGAACCAGAGGGACCCAAAGGAACCAGAGGGACCCAAAAGAACCAGAGGGACCCAAAGGGATCAGGGGGACCCAAAGGAACCAGAGGGACCCAAAAGAACCAAAGGAACCAGGGGGACCCAAAAGAACCCAAAGGAACCAGGGGCCCCTGAAGAACTAAAAGAACTGTTTTGGAGCCCGACAGTCCCTCTGGTTCCTTTGGGTCCCTCTGGTTCCTTTGAGTTCTTTTGGGTCCCTCTGGTTCCTTTGGGTCCCTCTGGTTCCTTTGGGTCCCCCTGGTTCCTTTGAGTCCTTTGGGTCCCTCTGGTTCCTTTGGGTCCCTCTGGTTCCTTTGAGTCCTTTGGGTCCCTCTGGTTCCTTTGGGTCCCTCTGGTTCCTTTGGGTCCCCCTGGTTCCTTTGAGTTCTTTTGGGTCCCTCTGGTTCCTTTGGGTCCCTCTGGTTCCTTTGGGTCCCTCTGGTTCCTTTGGGTCCCCTGGTTCCTTTGGGTCCCTCTGGTTTCTTTGGGTTCTTTTGGGCTCCTTTGGGTTCCTTTGGGTCCCTCTGGTTCCTTTGAGTTCTTTTGGGTCCCTCTGGTTCCTTTGGGTCCTCCTGGTTCCATGAGACGTTCTGGTTCCGGTCGGTTTTCCTGGTTCTTGATTTCTAGGACAGAGCGGAACCAGAACGTTCTGTGGTTCTGGCAGAGGACGGCTGGTTGGTACCGACCGGTCCATTTGTATCAGTAGCAGGTCTGGTTCTGGTTCTGCAGAACTACAGGCTCAAAGATGAGGCTGGACCAGAAGTGGTTCCGGTCTGAAGTTTAATTCCTGCTGGACGTTCGAGCCTGATTGGCTGATTATTTCAGCGCTGCCTCCATCTCTGCTCTTATTGGCTACTGCCGGTCACATGACTCTGGAGGGGCTTCAGTCAGTCACCTGACAGCGCGACGCGCGCGCGCGTATGTGCATGTGTATGTGTTTGTGTGTGTGTGTGTGTGTGTGTGTGTGTGTGCAGCCAATCAGAGCGCAGATGGAGTCTGTAGTTTTATCTGCAGAGGAAGTGAGAAAAGCCTCCAAATGTTCAGGTAGCGTTAGCGGTTTAGCGGTTTAGCGAGTTTAGCGGTTTAGCGGCGTTTGTTTACAGAGCAGGTGACTTCCTGTTAGCTTGTTAGCGTAAAGGTTCTGAAACATCAGCAGAGCCAATGACCGGCTGCTGGATTTGACCCTCAAGGTCACATGACCTCAATAAGGTCATGTGACCTTATTGACCCCTCTGCTCAGGGACTTCCTCCCTCGTGGATCAGGAATCGTGACGCGGCGCCCCCTGGTGCTGCAGCTCATCAACTGTCCAACAGGTGAGATGGCCTGCAGTATTATTGATCAGATGATTTTTGATCAGATGATTATTGATCAGATGATTATTGATCAGAATATGCAGAGTTCCTCCACTGTAAGGGCAAGAAGTTCATCGACTTTGATGAAGTTCGTCAGGAGATCGAGGCGGAGACGGACCGAGCGACGGGACACAACAAGGGAATCAGTCCGGTGCCCATCAACCTGAGGGTTTACTCCCCCAACGGTAACTCACCTGTCCACCTGTCCTGTGTCCACCTGTTCTGTGTCCACCTGTCCTGGTCCACCTGTCCTGTGTGCAGTGCTGAACCTGACGCTGGTGGACCTCCCTGGCATGACCAAGGTCCCGGTCGGCGACCAGCCGGCCGACATCGAGCATCAGATCAGAGACATGCTCATGCAGTTTGTCACCAAGGATAACTGTCTCCTGCTGGCCGTGTCCCCCGCCAACTCCGACCTCGCCAACTCCGACGCCCTGAAGATCGCCAAGGAGGTCGACCCTCAAGGTCCAGCCACAGCGCCGCTCCCTTCCTGCCTGTGGGCAGAGACAGGAAGTCAAGGTGTGTCTGTGTTGCAGGTCTGAGGACCATTGGCGTCATCACCAAGCTGGACCTGATGGACGAAGGGACGGACGCCAGGGACATCCTGGAGAACAAGCTGCTGCCGCTGCGTAGAGGTATGACATCACGTGGCTGCTGATTGGTTCACAGCTTTCTGTTATCACCAACAAAGTTGTCCACTCAGAGTCCAGGTGTCCACTGTGGGACCTTAAGGGACGTGTTGTGGTGCAGGTTACATCGGGGTGGTGAACCGCAGTCAGAAGGACATCGATGGGAAGAAGGACATCACCGCCGCTCTGCAGGCCGAGAGGAAGTTCTTCCTGTCCCATCCGTCTTACCGTCACCTGGCCGACCGGATGGGCACCGCCTACCTGCAGAAGGTCCTCAACCAGGTGAGCAGGCCACGCCACTGCAGGTCAGCTGCACTTCATCCAGGGTCCAGTCCAAGGCTGCAGCAGGTTCTGTGTCATTGTTGGTCCATCATGTGACCCAGCGGCTCCACCGCCTGCCGGTCCTCTGACCATCAGACCCGCATAACTCGCCACACCTTAAAACCACTTCCTGCTCTGGTCTCCCAGCAACTGACCAACCACATCCGGGACACGTTGCCAGGGTTACGGAGCAAGCTGCAGAGCCAGCTGCTGTCCATCGAGAAGGAGGTGGAGGAGTACAAGAACTTCAGGCCCGATGACCCGAGCCGCAAGACCAAGGCCCTGCTCCAGTCAGTACCAGAACCTGAACAGAACCACACATACATCAGCACTCAGAACAAGTTAGAACCTGTTAGAACCAGCCAGAACCAGTTAGAACCTGTCAGAACAGGTCAGAACCGGTTAGAACCTGTTAGAACCAGCCAGAACCAGTCAAAACCGGTTAGAACCTGTCAGAACCGGTTAGAACCAGTCAGAACCAGTTAGAACCAGTCAGAACCAGTCAAAACCGGTTAGAACCTGTCAGAACCGGTTAGAACCAGTAAGAATCTGTTAGAACCAGGTAGAACTGGTTAGAACCAGTCAGAACCAGTCAGAACCAGTTAGAACCAGCCAGAACCAGTCAAAACCGGTTAGAACCTGTCAGAACCGGTTAGAACCAGTAAGAATCTGTTAGAACCAGGTAGAACCAGTTAGAACCACTCAGAACCAGTCAGAACCAGTTAGAACCAGTAAGAATCTGTTAGAACCAGGTAGAACTGGTTAGAACCAGCCAGAACCAGTCAAAACCGGTTAGAACCTGTCAGAACCGGTTAGAACCAGTCAGAACCAGTTAGAACCAGTCAGAACCAGTCAAAACCGGTTAGAACCTGTCAGAACCGGTTAGAACCAGTAAGAATCTGTTAGAACCAGGTAGAACTGGTTAGAACCAGTCAGAACCAGTCAGAACCAGTTAGAACCAGCCAGAACCAGTCAAAACCGGTTAGAACCTGTCAGAACCGGTTAGAACCAGTAAGAATCTGTTAGAACCAGGTAGAACCAGTTAGAACCACTCAGAACCAGTCAGAACCAGTTAGAACCAGTAAGAATCTGTTAGAACCAGGTAGAACTGGTTAGAACCAGCCAGAACCAGTCAAAACCGGTTAGAACCTGTCAGAACCGGTTAGAACCAGTCAGAACCAGTTAGAACCAGTCAGAACCAGTCAAAACCGGTTAGAACCTGTCAGAACCGGTTAGAACCAGTAAGAATCTGTTAGAACCAGGTAGAACTGGTTAGAACCAGTCAGAACCAGTCAGAACCAGTTAGAACCAGCCAGAACCAGTCAAAACCGGTTAGAACCTGTCAGAACCGGTTAGAACCAGTAAGAATCTGTTAGAACCAGGTAGAACCAGTTAGAACCACTCAGAACCAGTCAGAACCAGTTAGAACCAGTAAGAATCTGTTAGAACCAGGTAGAACTGGTTAGAACCAGTCAGAACCAGTTAGAACCAGCCAGAACCAGTCAAAACCGGTTAGAACCTGTCAGAACCGGTTAGAACCAGTAAGAATCTGTTAGAACCAGGTAGAACCAGTTAGAACCACTCAGAACCAGTCAGAACCAGTTAGAACCAGTAAGAATCTGTTAGAACCAGGTAGAACTGGTTAGAACCAGTCAGAACCAGTCAGAACCAGTTAGAACCAGCCAGAACCAGTCAAAACCGGTTAGAACCTGTCAGAACCGGTTAGAACCAGTAAGAATCTGTTAGAACCAGGTAGAACCAGTTAGAACCACTCAGAACCAGTTAGAACCAGTAAGAATCTGTAAGTACCAGGTAGAACTGGTTAGAACCAGTCAGAACCAGTTAGAACCAGTCAGAACCAGTCAAAACCGGTTAGAACCTGTCAGAACCGGTTAGAACCAGTTAGAACCAGTCAGAACCGGTTAGAATCGTTAGAACTACCGTAGTTAGAACCAGTCAGAACCGGTTGTCCTAGTGTTCTGTGTGTCTCAGAATGGTGCAGCAGTTTGCGGTGGACTTTGAGAAACGGATCGAAGGTTCTGGAGATCAGGTGGAAACTTATGAGCTTTCAGGAGGAGCCAAGATCAACCGCGTCTTCCACGAGCGCTTCCCCTTCGAACTGGTCAAGGTAACTCCTCACATAGGTAACCAGGTGTACCAGGTAACTAGTTGTACCACTAGGTAACCAGGTAACAGGTGTTGCTGTGTCTCCACTGCAGCTGGAGGGCGATGAGAAAACTCTACGTAAGGAGATCAGCTACGCCATCAAGAACATCCACGGGATCAGGTGAGGTCACGTCTGGACAACAGGTGTGCTTACGGACAGGTGAGAGCTTGGTGCTGATGAGACGCGTTGGTCCTCAGGACGGGTCTGTTCACACCGGACATGGCCTTCGAGACCATCGTCAAGCGGCAGATCGCCCAGATCAAAGAACCCTGCCAGAAGTGTGTCGACCTGGTGATCAGCGAGCTGGTCAACACCGTGAGGCAGTGCACCAGCAAGGTACTACGGGGTACTACAGGGTACTACAGGGTTACTGTGGTGTACTACAGGGCACCAGCAAGGTACTACGGGTTACTACAGGGTTACTGTGGTGTACTACAGCGCACCAGCAAGGTACTACGGGGGTACTACAGGGTTACTGTGGTGTACTACAGCGCACCAGCAAGGTACTACGGGGTACTACAGGGTTACTGTGGTGTACTACAGCGCACCAGCAAGGTACTACGGGGTACTACAGGGTACTACAGGGTTACTGTGGTGTACTACAGTGCACCAGCAAGGTACTACGGGGTACTACAGGGTACTACAGGGTTACTGTGGTGTACTACAGCGCACCAGCAAGGTACTACGGGGTACTACAGGGTTACTGTGGTGTACTACAGCGCACCAGCAAGGTACTATGGGGTACTACAGGGTTACTGTGGTGTACTACAGGGCACCAGCAAGGTACTACGGGGTACTATGGGGTACTACAGGGTTACTGTGGTGTACTACAGGGCACCAGCAAGGTACTACGGGGTACTATGGGGTACTACAGGGTTACTGTGGTGTACTACAGCGCACCAGCAAGGTACTACGGGGTACTACAGGGTTACTGTGGTGTACTACAGCGCACCAGCAAGGTACTATGGGTGGTACTACAGGGTTACTGTGGTGTACTACAGGGCACCAGCAAGGTACTACGGGTACTATGGGGTACTACAGGGTTCTGTGGTGTACTACAGCGTCCAGCAAGGTACTATGGGGTACTACAGGGTTACTGTGGTGTACTACAGCGCACCAGCAAGGTACTACAGGGTACTACAGGGTACTACAGGGTTACTGTGGTGTACTACAGCGCACCAGCAAGGTACTACAGGGTACTACAGGGTTAGTACCCTACTTCCTCCTTTCTGTCTGCAGCTGGCACAGTATCCGATGCTCAGAGAGGAAATGGAAAGAATCGTCACTCAGCACATCAGAGACAGAGAGAGTCGCACCAAAGACCAGGTGAGTTCTACTTTGCTCCACCTGTTTCTGGGAACCCTGGGGTGTCTCTAGGGACCCTCAGGTGTCTCTAGGGACCCTCAGGTGTCTCTAGGGACCCTCAGGTGTCTCTGGGGACCCTCAGATATCGTCTCTTTCCTGCGTCCCCAGGTGATTCTGCTGATCGACATCGAGCTGGCCTACGTTAATACCAACCACGAGGATTTTATCGGCTTCGCAAAGTAAGATCCTTGAACTGATCAGAACCAGAGAAACACATCCAGTTCTGTTGGGTCCACCTGCCAGATCCCCAAATATTTGGGTCAGGTGACCCACCTGAGCTGAAGCTGTGTCTCCCCTAACACCGAGTGTGTGTGTGTGTGTGTGTGTGTGTGTGTGTGTGGTGTGTGTGTGTGTGTGTGTGTGTGTGTGTGTGTGTGTGTGTGTGTGTGTGTGTGTGTGTGGTGTGTGTGTGTGTGTGTGTGTGTGTGTGTGTGTGTGTGTGTGTGTGTGGTGTGGTGTGTGTGTGTGTGTGTGTGTGTGGTTGTGTGTGTGTGTGTGTGTGTGTGTGTGTGTGTGGTGTGTGTGTGGTGTGTGTGTGTGTGTGTGGTGTGTGTGTGTGTGTGTGTGTGTGTGTGGTGTGTGTGTGTGTGTGTGTGTGTGTGTGTGTGTGTGTGTGTGTGTGTGTGTGTGTGTGTGTGTGTGTGTGTGTGTGTGTGTGTGTGTGTGTTGTGTGTGTGTGTGTCAGCGCGCAGCAGAAGAGCAGCCAGATAAACAAGAAGAAGGCTGCAGGGAACCAGGATGAGATCATGGTGAGTGGACCGGTTGGTTCTGGTCTGGTTCTGATTGGGTTCTGATGGTACCTGGTGTCTGTGGTTCAGGTGATCCGGAAGGGCTGGCTCACCATCAACAACATCGGCATCATGAAGGGCGGAGCCAAGGAGTACTGGTTTGTCCTGACGGCGGAGGCCCTGTCCTGGTACAAGGACGACGAGGGTACCAGAACCAGAACCGCAGCCTAGACAGGCCTGGTTCTGGTCCGCTGGTGGTTCTGAGGACAGAGCTTCTGATGAGCCGGTTCTGACCTGATGTGTCGCCCCCTGCAGGAGAAGGAGAAGAAGTACATGCTGCCGGTGGACAACCTGAAGCTGAAGGACATCGAGAAGAGCTTCATGTCCAGCAAGCACGTCTTCGCCCTGTTCAACACCGAGCACAGGTTGACCTCTGACCCCGTCCTCTCCGTGCCCGGCCCAGTTCTGGACGCTCAGCCCGTCCCCTCCGCTGTCCCGCAGGAACGTCTACAAGGACTACCGGCAGCTGGAGCTGGCCAGCGAGTCCCAGGAGGAGGTGGACAGCTGGAAGGCGTCGTTCCTGCGCGCCGGGGTTTACCCGGAGCGCAGCGTGGTAGGCTCCGCCTCCCGTCCACCTCACTGCGCGTCCAACTCTGTCCTCACTGTCCTCAATGTCTCTGCCCTGCAGGATAAGGACAAGGTGAGTGGAGGGTTATGGGAGTCGGGCCGGCCGGTTCTGGAGGTTCTGGAGCGGCGTGTGTGTGTGTGTGTGTGTGTGTGTGTGTGTGTGTGTGTGTGTGTGTGTGTTGGCAGGTGGAGGCAGAGGAGTCCAGTTCTGACGGACAGATCCACAGCATGGACCCTCAGCTGGAGAGACAGGTGGAGATCGTCCGCAATCTGGTGGACTCCTACCTGTCCATCATCCACCGGACCGTGAGGGACCTGATCCCCAAGACCATCATGCACCTGATGGTCAACAACGTAGGCCTCACACACCTGGACAGGCGGCGACAGGTGGGGTCAGGACACAGAGTCACGTGATGTCCCTCCTGCTTCCCAGACCAAGGAGTTCATCCACGCGGACCTGCTGGCTCACCTGTACTCCTGCGGAGACCAGAACAGCCTGATGGAGGAGTCGCAGGAGCAGGTGGGGGAGGAGCCTTAAAGCTGCAGTAACTTACTAAACGTTTTTCTGTCTCCATGGGGACAATCAGAGGACAGTTCGATCTGAACAAATGCAAGATCAAGATCAACCAATTAGAGCCCAGAAGAGGGGCTTAGCGCTGTCAATCATCCTCAGGTACAGGTTACTAAATGTACTAATGGTGGACAAACAGCTACAGGAATCCACTGTTATCACTGGCTAAGTTAACTAGCATTAGCATTTGTGTCAGGCTCTGTTGTGGTGAAGACCAGGCCAAAGTTGGGCAGCGTGAACATGAGGGTGACTGACAGCGCCAACACCATCCCCTTCTCTCTGATTGGTTGTTTCTGACTCAGTGGTGTATTTCTGCAGTTGGCACTGGGAGCACCGACCTCCACAGATCGTCTGTTGAGACATGGAGACGTTGTTTTCAGTCAAGACACGGGCTGATGTTAGCAGCTAGTTATCAGTGGATGCTAATGCTAACTATCTGCTAACAACGTCGACAGCTAGCAAGATGCATTAGCATCTGTCATGGGTCAGTGTAAATTTAGCACCACTCTGTGTCTCACTCTGTCTCTGTGTCTCACTCTGTCTCTGTGTCTCACTCTGTGTCTCACTCTGTCTCTGTGTCTCACTCTGTGTCTCACTCTGTCTCTGTGTCTCACTCTGTGTCTCACTCTGTCTCTGTGTCTCACTCTGTCTCTGTGTCTCACTCTGTCTCTGTGTCTCACTCTGTGTCTCTGTGTCTCACTCTGTGTCTCACTCTGTCTCTGTGTCTCACTCTGTCTCTGTGTCTCACTCTGTCTCTGTGTCTCACTCTGTGTCTCACTCTGTCTCTGTGTCTCACTCTGTCTCTGTGTCTCACTCTGTCTCTGTGTCTCACTCTGTGTCTCACTCTGTCTCTGTCTCTCACTCTGTCTCTGTGTCTCACTCTGTGTCTCACTCTGTGTCTCACTCTGTCTCTGTGTCTCACTCTGTCTCTGTGTCTCACTCTGTGTCTCACTCTGTCTCTGTGTCTCACTCTGTCTCTGTGTCTCACTCTGTGTCTCACTCTGTCTCTGTCTCTCACTCTGTCTCTGTGTCTCACTCTGTCTCTGTGTCTCACTCTGTCTCTGTGTCTCACTCTGTGTCTCACTCTGTGTCTCACTCTGTCTCTGTGTCTCACTCTGTCTCTGTGTCTCACTCTGTGTCTCACTCTGTCTCTGTGTCTCACTCTGTCCCCGTCTCTCACTCTGTCTCTGTGTCTCACTCTGTCCCTGTCTCTCACTCTGTCTCTGTGTCTCACTCTGTCTCTGTCTCTCACTCTGTCTCTGTGTCTCACTCTGTCTCTGTGTCTCACTCTGTCTCTGTCTCTCACTCTGTCTCTGTCTCTCACTCTGTCTCTGTCTCTCACTCTGTCTCTGTCTCTCACTCTGTCTCTGTCTCTCACTCTGTCTCTGTGTCTCACTCTGTCTCTGTCTCTCACTCTGTCTCTGTGTCTCACTCTGTCTCTGTGTCTCACTCTGTGTCTCACTCTGTGTCTCACTCTGTCTCTGTGTCTCACTCTGTCTCTGTCTCTCACTCTGTCTCTGTCTCTCACTCTGTCTCTGTGTCTCACTCTGTCCCCGTCTCTCACTCTGTCTCTGTGTCTCACTCTGTCTCTGTCTCTCACTCTGTCTCTGTGTCTCACTCTGTCTCTGTGTCTCACTCTGTCTCTGTCTCTCACTCTGTCTCTGTCTCTCACTCTGTCTCTGTGTCTCACTCTGTCTCTGTCTCTCACTCTGTCTCTGTCTCTCACTCTGTCTCTGTGTCTCACTCTGTCTCTGTCTCTCACTCTGTCTCTGTCTCTCACTCTGTCTCTGTGTCTCACTCTGTCTCTGTGTCTCACTCTGTCTCTGTCTCTCACTCTGTCTCTGTCTCTCACTCTGTCTCTGTCTCTCACTCTGTCTCTGTCTCTCACTCTGTCTCTGTGTCTCACTCTGTCTCTGTCTCTCACTCTGTCTCTGTGTCTCACTCTGTCTCTGTCTCTCACTCTGTCTCTGTGTCTCACTCTGTCGCTGTGTCTCACTCTGTCGCTGTGTCTCACTCTGTCCCCGTCTCAGGCCCAGCACCGGGACGAAATGCTCCGAATGTACTTTGCTCTGAAAGAAGCTCTGAACATCATCGGGGACATCAGCACGTCCACCGTTACCACGGCGGCGCCTCCCCCTGTGGACGACTCGTGGCTGCAGGTGACAGGGATGCCGTCTGGACGCAGGTAAGCTGGCAGCGACGTCCTGTCCGTGTGGGACGGCGAGCCTGTCTCTGAGCCTCAGTGTCTCCGCAGGTCTCCATGTCCAGCCCGACCCCCCAGCGC
>CM065361.1:35673778-35678778 GCA_033032245.1 Poecilia picta | reverse complement strand
ATGAGCCCGGTCATCAGAACGGAGCCGGGCTTCATCAGGTTCTAGATCACAGCTCTGTTTGCTCGGGTCGGGTTTCTGGGTCGACCCGGTTTGGTTCTGGACCCAGCTGGACCGTCTATTGCTCCAAAGTTCTGATGACCCGGTTCTGAGCAGCCTGGTGGATCATGGTCTGTTTTCTGTGTCGTGGTTCTGGTAGCGTGTGGTTAGCGTGTGGTTAGCCGTGACGTGTTGTTGCCGTTAGTCTGAGCATGCTCAGTGACGATCATTCTAATAGTAAACGTATCTGACTCCGCCCACCAACCGTGTGTCATGTGACCTGAATAAAGTGATGTGGATCCAATCACGGCTCTCGGCTCCTTATTAACCCGGATCAGAACCAACAGGATTTCATTTCTATCAAAATGCTTTTATATATTTACCCATCATGTCCTGACTGACCAAACAGAGACAGGAGGGTGTTAGCGCTGTCACTCATCCATGTGTACATGCTGCTCATACCCTCCCTACACACTGCAGCCATTTTGAACAGTGTTGTATAAAGTCCTGAAATCTCAGAGTTTAGTAAAAGTTTAGGTTCCTCTCCAAAATATGACTTTGGTAAAAGTCACTGAAATGTTACTTGAGTTAAAGTCTTAAAGTATTTGGAACGTCTTGTACTTAAGTATGGAAATTACTGTAAAAATGGATGAACTCAAGTAATGTAATGAAAAGTAAAACCAGGCAAATGCAGTTTGAATGACACTTTTTATATTTTGGTAAACTTGTCAAATACAGTTAAAGTAATAAACACAACCAAGTGCAGGTAAAATTAAACCTGCTAATAGATAAACCTGCAGCATCATTAGGTGTTTTACCTACAAGGTTAATAACTTAACCTGTTTACACCTGAACCAGCTTCTTAGTTTCCCCTCCAGGACAGAAAATACTAAGTTTTGTAAGCCTTAAGTTTCCCTTCAAGTGGTCAGAACAGAAAATGAGACCAACATGAAGAAAAAAAGCCGTTATGATTAATTACTCCACAAACTATTGGTGCAACAACTGGTCATTATGTGGCATTAGGGACATGAGGCTGATGCTCATCACCAGACTTTGTTATGGGAGAAGAAACATTGTTTTCTAATTGGTGGAGAATGAACAAACAGGTTTGTTTCCTATTGGTGGAGATGAACAAACAGGTGTTTCCTATTGGTGGTGATGAACAAACAGGTGTTTCCTATTGGTGGAGATGAACAAACAGGTGTTTCCTATTGGTGGTGATGAACAAACAGGTGTTTCCTATTGGTGGAGATGAACAAACAGGTGTTTCCTATTGGTGGAGATGAACAAACAGGTGTTTCCTATTGGTGGAGATGAACAAACAGGTGTTTCCTATTGGTGGAGATGAACAAACAGGTGTTTCCTATTGGTGGTGATGAACAAACAGGTGTTTCCTATTGGTGGAGATGAACAAACAGGTGTTTCCTATTGGTGGAGATGAACAAACAGGTGTTTCCTATTGGTGGAGATGAACAAACAGGTGTTTCCTATTGGTGGAGATGAACAAACAGGTGTTTCCTATTGGTGGAGATGAACAAACAGGTGTTTCCTATTGGTGGAGATGAACAAACAGGTGTTTCCTATTGGTGGAGATGAACAAACAGGTGTTTCCTATTGGTGGAGATGAACAAACAGGTGTTTCCTATTGGTGGAGATGAACAAACAGGTGTTTCCTATTGGTGGAGATGAACAAACAGGTGTTTCCTATTGGTGGAGATGAACAAGCCCATTAGGCTACCGACTGTGCAGCCAATCAGTAGTTGGGGTCAAAACTCCAGCGTTTCTCTTTTTCACTTTTTTGTAACGAGTAACTAAACCACACATTGAAAATGTATCGGAGTAAAAGTATGCAGTTAAGTTCGGAAATATAGTGAAGTAAAAGTGAAAGTTATCAAAAATGTTCATACTCCAGTATGAAGTACTCCAAAATATACTTAAGTAAAGTAGTGAAGTATTTTTACTTTGTTCCTATACAACACTGATTTTGAATGAATGCTAAGATAGTTAGCATAGCGACTGATGTCGTTTCTCCTCCATTGGCACATTTAGCAGTGCATACATGAGGATGACCGACGGCGCTAAGCCCCTCCTCCTGGCTCTGATTGGATCTGTTTCACAACAAACATGGAGGCAAAACATTTAATAAAAGTTACTGAAGCTTCAAGAATCAGCAAGGAAAACAAGCTGGCTGAGTCCTCCAGGTTTTTCCAGGTTTGAAGAGTTTCCATCCAATCCTGATGTAATCAATGGAAACTTCTATCAATCAGGCCTAGAACCGGTTCTGGATCCAGTCTGAACCGGTTCCGGGTCTGATCCAGGCCGGGTTCTGGCAGCGACCCGCCTGCAGCTGGAGGTGAGCTTCCTGTGTTGAGTGCTTTGGGCCAGCAGGGGGAGCTGCTGCGTGACGAACTGCTGCGACCTCAGAGCAGCGTCACGGCTGTTGCCATGGTTACCGGGAGGCTGAGTTTCACAGAAAGAGGAAGAAGAGAAGGAGGAAGGAAGTGAGACGGCTGGCCGACAGAAACCCAGACTGAGAGGATCAGAGCGTCTCGTCTGTCCCCGCTGGGTCCCACCTGTCCCCGCTGGGTCCCACCTGTCCCCGCTGGGTCCCACCTGTCCCCCGGCGTCCTGCTCCAACGATGTCTTCCCGCTCAGACTCAAAATCAGGTGAGTTTCCTTTGTGCTTCACTTCCTGCAGCAGAACCCGCTCCGGTTCTGTCCCACGCTGTGAGGTGACAGTGAAGGCAGCACCAGAACCCGGACGCTGTCAGAAGTCAGTCGGATCAGAACCGATCCTGGTTCTGGTTCCAACCAGATGAGCCCACTCAGCTGGTTCTATTTGGACCGACTCGGTTCTGATCCAGTCTGAGTTCAGCTATCAGAACCGGTCTCAGAACGGGTCAGCACCAGCTCCTCAGCTCCTACTTTGACTAGACCGTTGTGCTCCAGATCTTCTGCTGTGTTTGGATCCTGGTTCTGTTGCTGACCCGGTTTGGGCCCGACCTCTCCGGTTCTGATGGGTCACCCTCAGACCGAGACAGAGGTTTTATGTGTACCCTGACCTTTGACCTTTGCTGGCTGAGGCCTGCAGTCCTCTGGAAGCATCTGGGTGGGCGGGGCCTAAACGGCTGAGCCAATCAAATCACAGATTTACAGCTGCCAACTCAGCTGAGAGGCTTTTATTTTGATGGATTTCCTGTTCAGCCTCCCAGATCGTCTTCCTCACCATGAAGCTGAAGGATAAGTTCCACACCCAGCGGAACCGGACCAGAACCAAGCCTCCGGACCTGGACCTGAGTCAGAACCCGGTCAGAACTTATTCTGATATTAATCATCACCATCATCAGCCAGAAAGCAGTAATTAATAAAATCATGACATTAATTACAATAATATTAATTAATAAAATAGTAAATGATTATTGTAAACTCCTCCTTTCGGCGCTCTGAGTAGTTTAGAACCAGAACCAGAACCTGCAGAGGTCATAAGGTACCTGCCGTTCCTCGGTTAGCACTTAGCATGGTTAGCATGCTAACCCACTCTGTTCACTGCAGTGTTAGCAACATTAGCAGGTTAGCATGCTAACCCAAACTGTGTTCACTGTAGTGTTAGGAACATTAGCAGGTTAGCATGCTAACCCACTCTGTTCACTGTAGTGTTAGCAACATTAGCAGGTTAGCATGCTAACCCACTCTGTTCACTGCAGTGTTAGCAGATTAGCATGCTAACCCACTCTGTTCACTGCAGTGTTAGCAGGTTAGCATGCTAACCCAAACTGTGTTCACTGTAGTGTTAGCAACATTAGCAGGTTAGCATGCTAACCCACTGTGTTCACTGTAGTGTTAGCAACATTAGCAGGTTAGCATGCTAACCCACTCTGTTCACTGCAGTGTTAGCAACATTAGCAGGTTAGCATGCTAACCCAAACTGTGTTCACTGTAGTGTTAGCAACATTAGCAGGTTAGCATGCTAACCCACTCTGTTCACTGCAGTGTTAGCAGATTAGCATGCTAACCCACTCTGTTCACTGCAGTGTTAGCAGGTTAGCATGCTAACCCACTCTGTTCACTGCAGTGTTAGCAGGTTAGCATGCTAACCCACTCTGTTCACTACAGTGTTAGCAACGTTTGCAGGCCTCCACATCAACACTGAGAAGAACATCCAGGGGTTCTGGTTCTGGTTCTTCCAAAGTCTTAGGTTCAGTCTGAGAACCGACCCGGTCCGACCCGTAGCCGGTGTTCCTGAGGTTCTGATGACGCTGCCTCTCTGCAGTCGGCCGTCTTGCTGGACCAGGAGCGCGCCGTCCTCAGCTCGCTGCAGTACTTCAAGGCCCTGGTGGACAGACTGGACCTGGACCGACCCACAGGACACAAACCGGGCCTGGACCGGTCCATGGTAGGAGGCCTGGTGGGCGGAGCCTCCACCGGCATCCTGGAGGCCGTCCAGGCGCTGGTGGAGCTGGAGCCGGACGAGCTGGACAGGTGAGGGAGGGGACGCTGTCCTCAGCTTGTCCACACCCGTCTCTTGTCCTCACCATGTCTCCTGTCCGTCCCCGCAGTAAGACCGTCTCCGCCCGGCTCGCCCGTCTCTACGGCGCCGTCGCTCAGCTGATCCGCTGGGCCGACCAGGTGATGCTTCAGGGCGTCTCCCATGACGACGGTGGGTCTTCGGAGAGCGTTACCGCGGTGATCAGGGGCGTGCTGAACAGTGCCAAGGTGCGGACAGGTGTCCTCAGTGGACAGTCTCTGTGTCCTCTGTTTGTCCACGGGGGACAGTAAATGTTGTCTTTTGGCTTCCAGGAGCTCGTCCGATTGGTCGCAGAGAGACGGGAAGGCTCCGCCCCCTTGTCTCCTGTCCAATCACAATCCAGGGACGTTGAAGACCAGGAGACGTCCACCAGGACGCCGCCCCGTCCCTCTAGCAAGGGACGGGGGGAAGGGACGGAGATACAGGGGGCGGGGACACA
>CM065361.1:35648778-35668778 GCA_033032245.1 Poecilia picta | reverse complement strand
CAACCAAACAGCAGCAGATGCCTCAGCACTGAGGGATGTTGTTGTGATCGATGGACTATTGATGTGAGGCTCCACAGACAACATGTCACAAGTAAGAATTGTTTATAAATGTAGCTTTGATAGATGTTTATATGGTTTCCAGTAACAAAAAGCTTGTTATGATTGATTAAATGCGCTGATACTTCATTGTGCTGCTAAACACATAACGCTGAGTGGAGTGGTGGACCGCTCCAAGATGGCCGCCCTACATCTCGCTCCAAGATGGCCGCCCCATGAGGGTCTATCCTTACATTATGTCTCTGCTAGTGACATTCAAACGGGGTCCTCAACGCAGAGGTTATCATAGACATTAGGTGGCTGCGTCATTTCCTGATCAAAACACGACAAATGTAAATAAACGGATGAGAAAACGTGTCAACTTTCTCCAAGACATAATTATGTGTATGTGAAGGAATATTAAAGAAAATATTGAAATATAATCAAAAATATGCCGGACTTGAAGAGGAGAAAGAGACAGTCAGAGTTTCACCCAGCATTGTTAAAGTAGAGAGGATTATTTTATGTCTGCCATGTTCTTTAAGCTCGTCGCTTTGTTTACTTCATAGACATAAATGTGATGTTTATGTTTTACTTCCTGGTTGGGTAAAGGGGTCCTACAAAGCCACGCCCACAGGAACATCCGTCTTTCCCGGCTGCCACCACCAGTTGATCCATAACACCGGCCAGTTCTGTCCTGCCGTCCTCCAGAGACAGACTGGACTCAGAACCGCCTCAGGCCTGGTTCTTGGTTCTGGTCCTTGTGTAGAGACAGGCTGGACCCGGTTCTAACTCTGTCTTGTTCTCAGAGGACGACCCGGATTACGACTTCCTCCACACCGACCTGTCGTCCTCGGAGACGCTGCCCCCGCTGCCCCCCGCCCTGCCGGAGAAGAGACGCCGCAGCACCACAGGTGAGGACACACCTGTCCCTGTGTCCCTGTCTGGACTCAGAGAAGCCGTGGACACAGTAGCCTGATGTCCTCTGTTAGTTCTGGACTTTCTCATGAGGACAGAATCATTTTTATGCTGGAGGTGAAAGAGAGACAAATGTTCATGTTTTCATCACATCATAACTGCAGCTTTTGTCTTATTTCAGGTCTGATTAACTCAGTTTCAAGGTGTTTCTTAACATCTCTGACTTATTGCAATATTGGAACTTATTTATTTCCTTTTTATTTATGGACGTCTTTATAAACTAAGTGTTTATGAAGACATGTGACCTGTCTCTCTGTCTCTCTGTCTCTTCTCTGTCCTCTGTCTCTGTCCTGTTCTCTCTGTCCTCGTCTCCTGTCTCTGTCTCTCTGTCTCTGCTCGCGTCTCTGTCTCTCTCTCTGTTCTGTCTTCTGTGCTTTTGTCTCTCGTTCTCTCTGTCTCTGTCTCGATGTCCTCTGTCTCTCGTCTCGTCTCTCTGTCTCTCTGTCTCTCCTGCTCTGTCCTCCTGTCCTCTCCTCGTCTCTGTCCGTCTCTGTCTCGTCTCTGTCTCTGTCTCTGTCTCTCTGTCCTCTCTGTCTCTCTGTCTCGTCTGTCTTTCTCTGTCTCTGACTCTGTCTCTGTCTCTGTCTCTCTGTCCTCTGTCTGTCTCTCTGTCTCCTGTCTCTTCTCTGTCTCTGCTCTGTCTGCTCTGTCTGTCTCTGTCTCGTCTCTCTGTCTCTCTGTCTCTGTCTCTCTGTCTCTGTCCTCTCTGTCTCTCTGTCTCTGTCTCTGTCTCTGTCTCTTCTCTCTGTCTCTTCTCTCTGTCCTCTGTCTCTGTCTCTCCTGTCTCTCTGTCTCTCTGTCTCGTCTCTCTGTCTCTGTCTCCTGTCCTCTGTCTCTGTCTCTCGTCTCTCTGTCTCTGTCTCTCTGTCTCTGTCTCTCTGTCTCTCTTCTCTGTCTCTCTGTCTCTCTGTCTCTGTCTCTCTGTCTCTGTCTCGTCTCTGTCTCTCTGTCTCTGTCTCCTTGTCTCTCTGTCTCTGTCTCTCTGTCTCTGTCTCTCTGTCCTCTGTCTCTGTCTCTTCTCTGTCTCTCTGTCTCTGTCTCTCTGTCTCTGTCTCTGTCTCTCTGTCTCTGTCTCTGTCCCCTGTCTCTTGTCTCTGTCTCTCTGTCTTCTCTGTCTCTGTCTCTCTGTCTCTGTCTCTCTGTCTCTCTGTCTCTGTCTCTCTGTCTCTGTCTCTCTGTCTCTCTGTCTCTGTCTCTGTCTCTCTGTCTCTGTCTCTCTGTCTCTCGCTCTCTGTCTCTCTGTCCTCTCTGTCTCTCTGTCTCTCTGTCTCTGTCCTCTGTCTCTCTCTGTCTCTCTGTCTCTGTCTCTGTCTCTCGTCTCTGTCTCTCTGTCTCTGTCTCTGTCTCTGTCTCTCTGCTCTCTGTCCTCTCTGTCTCTGTCTCCTGTCTGCTCTGTCTCTCTGTCTTCTCTGTCTCTCTGTCCTCTGTCTCTCTGTCTCTGTCCTGTCTCTGTCTCTCTGTCTCCTCTGTCCTCTGTCTCTCTGTCTCTCTGTCTCTCTGTCTCCTGTCTCTTGTCTCTCTGTCCTCTGTCTCTGTCTCTCTGTCTCTCTGTCTCTGTCTCTCTGTCTCTTCTGTCTCTCTGTCTCTGTCTCTCTGCCCTCTGTCTCTCTGTCTCTTCTGTCTCTGTCTCTGTCTCTCTGTCTCCTCTGTCTCTCTCTGTCTCTCTGTCTCTCTGTCTCTGTCTCTGTCTCTGTCTCTTCTCCTTCTGTCTCTGTCTCTGTCTCTGTTCTCTGTCTCTGTCTCTCTGTCTCTGTCTCTCCTGTCTCTGCTGTCTCTGTCTCTCTGTCTCTGTCTCCTTCTCTGTCTCTCTGTCTCTGTCTCTCGTCTCTCTGTCTCTGTCTCTCTGTCTCTCTGTCTCTGTCTCTCTGTCTCTGTCTCTCTGTCTCTCTGTCTCTGTCTCTCTGTCTCTGTCTCTCTGTCCTCTCTGTCTCTGTCTCTGTCTCTCTGTCTCTCTGTCTCTGTCTCTCTGTCTCTCTGTCTCTGTCTCTCTGTCTCTCTGTCTCTGTCTCTCTGTCTCCTCTGCTCTCTTTCTCTGTCTCTCTGTCTCTGTCTCTCTGTCTCTGTCTCTCTGTCTCTGTCTCTGTCTCTCTCTGTCTCTCTGTCTCTGTCTCTCTGTCTCTGTCTCTCTGTCTCTCTGTCTCTCTGTCTCTGTCTCTCTGTCTCTGTCTCTGTCTCTGTCTCTCTTTCTCTGTCTCTGTCTCTCTGTCTCTCTGTCTCTTGTCCCCTGCTCGTCTCTCTGTCTCTGTCTCTCTGTCTCTGTCTGTCTGTCTCTGTCTCTGTCTCTCTGTCCTCTGTCTCTCTGTCTCTGTCTCCCTGTCTCCTCCCTCTAGGTGTCAGCGGCTCTCAGAAGGCGTCCTCCTCCTTTGGGTTTAACTCCACCCATGTGGACACAAGCTCCGCCCCCAGCGATGATGTCACGGACCCTGAAGCCCCCATGTCCTCCCCCCTGTCCCCCAGTAAGACGCCCCCCCCCCTTCCTGAGAAGAAGCGACACAGTGAGTAAAAACGGAGCAGCTGATTGGTGGAACTTTGAAAATCCTTTAGATCGATAAAATTTTATCTGCAAAGCATAAAATGAACAGAAATTAATGCAGCAACAAGTGAGACGTTTTACTGAGGCGTCATTATGTTTCCATAGCAACACCACCCAGCCGGGCTCAACCGGGACGGAGCTCAGGGAGAACATGGAGAACTTGGTTCTGGTTCTGGTGCAGAGCAGAACCAGAACCAGCAGCAGATCTTTAGTCCATTCAGCAATTTATAAACTACTAAGTAGAACCAGGTGGTGTAGAACCAGGTGGTGTAGAACCAGGTGGTGTAGTAGAACCAGGTGGTGTAGAACCGGGTGGTGTAGAAACAGGTGGTGTAGAACCGGGTGGTGTAGAAACAGGTGGTGTGGTGGTGTAGAACCGGGTGGTGTAGTAGAACCAGGTGGTGTAGAACCGGGTGGTGTAGAACCAGATGGTGTAGATCCAGGTGGTGTAGAACCGGGTGGTGTAGAACCAGGTGGTGTAGTAGAACCAGGTGGTGTAGAACCGGGTGGTGTAGATCCAGGTGGTGTAGTAGAACCAGGTGGTGTAGAACCGGGTGGTGTAGAACCAGGTGGTGTAGAACCAGGTGGTGTAGAACCGGGTGGTGTAGATCCAGGTGGTGTAGTAGAACCAGGTGGTGTAGAACCAGGTGGTGTAGTAGAACCGGGTGGTGTAGAACCAGGTGGTGTAGTAGAACCAGGTGGTGTAGAACCAGGTGGTGTATAACCGGGTGGTGTAGAACCAGGTGGTGTGGTGGTGTAGAACCGGGTGGTGTAGAACCAGGTGGTGTAGAACCAGGTGGTGTAGAACCAGGTGGTGTAGAACCGGGTGGTGTAGAACCAGGTGGTGTAGAACCAGGTGGTGTAGAACCGGGTGGTGTAGAACCAGGTGGTGTGGTGTAGTAGAACCAGGTGGTGTAGAACCGGGTGGTGTAGAACCAGGTGGTGTGGTGGTGTAGAACCAGATGGTGTAGATCCAGGTGGTGTCTCCACCCCCTGGTTCTAGTCAGGTCTCCAGCTGCAGCTTCTCTCTGATCTGCTGCAGGAATCAAATAAATTCTGGACGAGTCTCTCTGGACTTTCGTCCTCTGGGCCTGAAATGTTCTGCAGCTACTAGAAGAACCACTGAGGAACCAAAGGGTCAGGTCAGAGGTCAGAGGTCAGCCTGATCTCTGGTATCCAGCTGGAAGAACTGAAGCTGACTCTAGATCTGTAATTCTAGATCTATAACTGTATATCCATAAGTCTATGTCTATAACTCTACATCGTTCATCTTTAGGTCCAAAGATAATAACTGCAGTTTTGACATGCCTGTCCACCTGTCCTCCACCTGTCCTCCTGTCCTCCTCCTGTCCTCCACCTGTCCTCTTGTCCTCCATCTGTCCTCCACCTGTCCTCCTGTCCTCCTCCTGTCCTCCACCTGTCCTCTTGTCCTCCATCTGTCCTCCACCTGTCCTCCTGTCCTCCATCTGTCCTCCACCTGTCCTCTTGTCCTCCTCTTGTCCTCCATCTGTCCTCCATCTGTCCTCAGTCCATCAGTACCTGCAGTTCTGCTCCACGTCCTCCACCGACCCGTCTGCGGTTTCGTTCTACCAGAAATGTAAAGTCCGACAGCGAGATCCAGACTCCGCCCACCAGCTGGATCACCTGACCACAGGCTCCGCCTCCTCTGTAGGTCCATTTCCTGCCCCTGCTTTACCACCGAAGAAGAAACAGCAGGTGAGGAAGAAGAAGCAGAACTGCAGGGTTCTGTTTGGGTTCTGGTCCGGTTGGGTCAGACCAGAACCTGAGCCTCAGGTTGACCTTAGCCCCTCATTCAGGGTCAGAGGTCACGGTTCTACAGAGGTTCTGCTAAACAGAAGCGTCTGTTATTGCCATGAAATGTTCCCTTTTCCTGAACTTTCTGTCCCATCAGACGTTTTCAGCTCCTGTTCATAAACTTTAGTCATAATATGCAGCAGAACCAGAACGTTCTGGCAGCCATCTTGAAAAGGTCCAACGGACGAAGACAGTATGAATGATTTCTACCTCCTACCCATAAGCGCTGGAACAGGAATGGACTGTGCGGCCATCTTGGAAAATGTCTGCCAGAGATTTGACTGAATCTGCTGTTTGACCTCAGAGCTTCTCCAGGTGTCGTTTCATTCCTGTCATGTTTTTATCTCCAGGACACACAGTCTGACAACGAGGACAGGTGAGGCACACACACACACACACACACACACACACACACACACACACACACACACACACACACCTGTGCAAACTCTCAGCCTCACTGCTCTGCAGCTCTGTGGACGACCAGCAGGGGTCAGAGTTCAGCCAGAGAAACGGAGAGGAAGATGAAGAAGACGAGCTCCTATTGGTCGACCCAAACGAGATCCGTCACAGAATCACTCTGAAGTCTGAGGTTTGGCCCCGCCCCCTCTGCTGAGGTCACAAGTCTCACCTGTGCTCTAACCCCGCCCTCTGCCCTCAGGAGGAGGAGGGGCCAGAGGTGAAGGCTGCGTCTCCTGAGATCCTATTGGTCCAAGCAACACAGCCCAGAAACAGCGGTACGTCTGCCAGCCAATCACACGACGCCACCTGTCTCTGTAGGGGGGGGGACTCAGGTGAGCAGGAGCCCAACAGGTGTCCGGTTTGGGTTTTCAGAACAGAACCAGTACCAGGAGGCCTTTCTCTGCACCTACCGGGGCTTCGCCACGCCCAGTGATGTCATCAGCAAGCTGCAGCGCAGATATCCTTAAACTCCAAGAACCACGGTCCGTCCAGAACCACGGTCCGGGTCAGAACCATGGTCCGTCCAGAACCACGGTCCGGGTCAGAACCACGGTCCGTCCAGAACCACGGTCCGGGTCAGAACCACGGTCCGTCCAGAACCACGGTCCGGGTCAGAACCACGGTCCGGCCCAGAACCACGGTCCGTCCAGAACCACGTCCGGGTCAGAACCACGGTCCGGGTCAGAACCACGGTCCGGTCCAGACCACGGTCCGGGTCAGAACCACGGTCCGGGTCAGAACCACTGGTCCGTCCAGAACCACGGTCCGGTCAGAACCACGGTCCGGGTCCAGAACCACGGTCCGTCCAGAACCACGGTCCGCGGCAGAACCACGGTCCGGGTCAGAACCACGGTCCGTCCAGAACCACGGTCCGTCCAGAACCACGGTCCGGTCAGAACCACGGTCCGGGTCAGAACCACGGTCCGTCCAGAACCACGGTCCGTCCAGAACCACGGTCCGGGCAGAACCACGGTCCGGGTCAGAACCACGGTCCGTCCAGAACCACGGTCCGTCAGAACCACGGTCCGGTCAGAACCACGGTCCGTCCAGAACCACGGTCCGGTCAGAACCACGGTCCGGGTCAGAACCACGGTCCGTCCAGAACCACGGTCCGGGTCAAACCACGTCCGTCAACCACGGTCCGGGTCAGAACCACGGTCCGTCAGAACCACGGTCCGGTCAGAACCACGGTCCGTCCAGAACCACGGTCCGGGTCAGAACCACGGTCCGTCCAGAACCAACGGTCCGTCCAGAACCACGGTCCGTCCAGAACCACGGTCCGGGTCAGAACCACGGTCCGTCCAGAACCACGGTCCGTCCAGAACCACGGTCCGGGTCAGAACCACGGTCCGTCCAGAACCACTGGTCCGTCCAGAACCACGGTCCGGTCAGAACCACGGTCCGGGTCAGAACCACGGTCCGGGTCAGAACCAGTCGTAGCACGGTCCGTCCAGAACCACGGTCCGTCCAGAACCACGGTCCGTCCAGAACCACGGTCCGGGTCAGAACCACGGTCCGGGTCCAGAACCACGGTCCGTCCAGAACCACGGTCCGGGTCAGAACCACGGTCCGGTCAGAACCACGGTCCGGTCAGAACCACGGTCCGGGTCCAGAACCAGGTCCGTCCAGAACCACGGTCCGTCCAGAACCACGGTCCGGGTCAGAACCACGGTCCGGGTCAGAACCACGGTCCGGTCAGAACCACGGTCCGGTCAGAACCACGGTCCGTCCAGAACCACGGTCCGGTCAGAACCACGGTCCGGGTCAGAACCACGGTCCGTCCAGAACCACGGTCCGGTCAGAACCACGGTCCGGGTCAGAACCACGGTCCGTCCAGAACCACGGTCCGTCCAGAACCACGGTCCGGGTCAGAACCACGGTCCGTCAGAACCACGGTCCGGTCCAGAACCACGGTCCGGTCAGAACCACGGTCCGTCAGAACCACGGTCCGGTCAGAACCACGGTCCGTCCAGAACCACGGTCCGGGTCAGAACCACGGTCCGGTCAGAACCACGGTCCGTCCAGAACCACGTCCGGTCAGCCGGTCGTCAGAACCACGGTCCGGGTCAGAACCACGGTCCGTCCAGAACCACGGTCCGGTCCAGAACCACGGTCCGGGTCAGAACCCAACGGTCCGTCCAGAACCACGGTCCGTGCAGAACCACGGTCCGGGTCAGAACCACGGTCCGTCCAGAACCACGGTCCGGGTCAGAAACCACGGTCCGGGTCAGAACCACGGTCCGTCCAGAACCACGGTCCGTCAACCACCCGTCAAACCACGGTCCGGTCAGAACCACGGTCCGGTCAGAACCACGGTGCAGAACCAGTCCGTCACAGAAACCACGGTCCGGGTCAGAACCACGGTCCGGTCAGAACCACGGTCCGTCAGAACCACGGTCCGGGTCAGAACCACGGTCCGGGTCAGAACCACGGTCCGTCACCAGTCAACCACGGTCCGTCCAGAACCACGGTCCGGGTCAGAACCACGGTCCGGGTCAGAACCACCACGTCAGACCGGTGCAGAAACCACGGTCCGTCCAGAACCACGGTCCGGGTCAGAACCACGGTCCGGGTCAGAACCACGGTCCGTCAGAACCACGGTCCGTCAGAACCACGGTCCGGTCAGAACCACGGTCCGGGTCAGAACCACGGTCCGGTCAGAACCACGGTCCGGGTCAGAACCACGGTCCGGGTCCAGAACCACGGTCCGGGTCAGAACCACGGTCCGTCCAGAACCACGGTCGCGGGTCCGTAGAACCACGGTCCGGGTCAGAACCACGGTCCGTCCAGAACCACGGTCCGGGTCAGAACCACGGTCCGGGTCAGAACCACGGTCCGTGCAGAACCACGGTCCGGGTCAGAACCACGGTCCGGGTCAGAACCACGGTCCGGTCCAGAACCACGGTCCGTCAGAACCACGGTCCGGGTCAGAACCACGGTCCGGTCAGAACCACGGTCCGTCAGAACCACGGTCCGGGTCAGAACCACGGTCCGGTCAGAACCACGGTCCGTCAGAACCACGGTCCGTCCAGAACCACGGTCCGTCCAGCACCCACGGTCCGGGTCAGAACCACGGTCCGTCAGAACCCGGTCCGTCCAGAACCACGGTCCGGGTCAGAACCACGGTCCGTCCAGAACCACGGTCCGGTCAGAACCACGGTCCGGGTCAGAACCACGGTCCGTCCAGAACCACGGTCCGTCAAAACCACGGTCCGGGTCAGAACCACGGTCCGTCCAGAACCACGGTCCGTCCAGAACCACGTCCGTCAGAACCACGGTCCGGTCAAACCACGGTCCGTCCAGAACCACGGTCCGGGTCAGAACCACGGTCCGTCAGAACCAGGTCCGTCCAGAACCACGGTCCGGGTCAGAACCACGGTCCGGGTCAGAACCACGGTCCGTCCAGAACCACGGTCCGTCCAGAACCACGGTCCGGGTCAGAACCACGGTCCGGGTCAGAACCACGGTCCGTCCAGAACCACGGTCCGTCCAGAACCACGGTCCGGGGTCCGGGTCAGAACCACGGTCCGTCAGAACCACGGTCCGTCAGAACCACGGTCCGGGTCAGAACCACGTGTCCCGTCCGGCAGAACACGGTCCGTCCAAACCACGGTCCGGGTCAGAACCACGGTCCGTCCAGAACCACGGTCCGTCCAGAACCACGGTCCGTCCAGAACCACGGTCCGGGTCAGAACCACGGTCCGTCAGAACCACGGTCCGGTCAGAACCACGGTCCGGGTCAGAACCACGGTCCGTCCAGAACCACGGTCCGTCAGAACCACGGTCCGGTCAGAACCACGGTCCGTCCAGAACCACGGTCCGTCCAGAACCACGGTCCGGGTCAGAACCACGGTCCGGGTCAGAACCACGGTCCGTCCAGAACCACGGTCCGTCCAGAACCACGGTCCGGGTCAGAACCACGGTCCGTCCAGAACCACGGTCCGTCCAGAACCACGGTCCGGGTCAGAACCACGGTCCGGGTCAGTCATGTCCTTAACCAGCAACACGTACAGAATCCTGAGGGAAGGCGGCGCCGCCGACCTGACGGCCGCCAGGAACTCCATCCAGCTGCTGGTCAGAGTGGTGGCTGGGCTCAGGTGAGACCGCCGGACCCACCGGACCCGACCGGACCCAACCGGACCCAACTAGACCCAACTGGACCCAACCAGAACCCGACCGGACCCAACCAGACCAACCGGACCCAACCGGACCCAACCAGACCAGACCAGACCCAACCAGACCAACCAGACCCAACCGGACCCGACCAGACCAACCGGACCCAACCGGACCAACTGGACCCAACCAGACCAACAGGACCCAACCGGACCAGACCAGACCCAACCGGGCCAACTGGACCCAACCAGACCAACAGGACCCAACCGGACCAGACCAGACCCAACCGGGCCAACTGGACCCAACCGGACCCAACCAGACCAACCGGACCCAACTGGACCCAACCGGGCCAACTGGACCCAACCAGGCCAACCAGACCAAACCGGACCAGACCAGACCCAACCGGGCCACCTGGACCCAACCAGACCAACAGGACCCAACCGGACCCGACCAGACCCAACTGGACCCAACCGGACCCAACCGGGCCCAACCGGACCCAACCGGACCCAACCAGACCAACCGGACCCAACTGGACCCAACCGGGCCAACTGGACCCAACCAGACCAACCGGACCCAACCGGACCTCTGGTTCCGATCGCTCGGCTTTTTCTCGCTGCAGTTCTGTGGAGCTGGAACCTGATTTGCTGCTGCTGCTGTCTGACCTGGTGTTCTGCCTTCTGATTGGTGGAGAGCTGAGCATGGCCCGCCTCCTGCATGCCAACATTCTGTCCAAGATGGAGGAGAGGTGGAAGCTGATTGGCTCCCCTCAGTCGCTCCGCCCCCTCGCAGCCAAAGGCGTAGCCGCCAGGTAGCCCCGCCCACCCAACTGCACGCTGCGCTCTGATTGGTCGCTGTCTCACCTGTGTGTTTCACCTGGCAGGCCAGGAACTCTGCTGGACTTCAGGAGTCAAGACCTGGCAGAACAGCTCACCCTGCTGGACTCGGGCCTGTTCTGCAAGATCCAGGTGCTCACCTGTCTGTGTCTCACCTGTCTGTGTCTCACCTGTCTGTGTCTTACCTGTCTGTGTCTCACCTGTCTGTGTCTCACCTGTCTGTGTCTCACCTGTTTGTGTCTCACCTGTCTGTGTCTCACCTGTCTCTCTCTCTCACCTGTTTTTGTCTCACCTGTCTGTGTCTCACCTGTCTCTCTCTCTCACCTGTCTGTGTCTCACCTGTCTCTCTCTCTCACCTGTTTGTGTCTCACTTGTCTGTCTCTCACCTGTCTGTGTCTCACCTGTCTCTCTCACCTGTTTTTGTCTCACCTGTCTGTGTCTCACCTGTCTCTCTCTCTTCACCTGTCTGTCTCTCACCTGTCTGTCTCTCACCTGTCTCTCTCTCTCACCTGTTTGTGTCTCACCTGTCTGTCTCTCACCTGTTTGTGTCTCACCTGTCTGTGTCTCACCTGTCTCTCTCTCTCCACCTGTCTGTGTCTCACCTGTCTCTCTCTCACCTGTTTGTGTCTCACCTGTCTGTCTCTCCACCTGTTTGTGTCTCACTTGTCTGTCTCTCTCACCTGTCTGTGTCTCACCTGTCTCTCTCTCTCACCTGTTTTTGTCTCACCTGTCTGTGTCTCACCTGTCTCTCTCCTCTCACCTGTCTGTCTCCCTTCATCTCTCACCTGTCTCTCTCTCACCTGTTCTACCTTCTCTCTCTCATTTTCTCACCTGTTTGTGTCTCACCTGTCCTTCCCTGTCTCCTCTCACCTGTTTGTGTCTCACCTGTCTGTCTCTCACCTGTTTGTGTCTCACTTGTCTGTCTCTCACCTGTCTGTGTCTCACCTGTCTCTTTCTCTCACCTGTCTGTCTCACCTGTCTGTCTCTCACCTGTCTGTCTCACCTGTCTGTCTCTCACCTGTCTGTGTCTCACCTGTCTCTCCTCTCCCCTGTTTTTGTCTCACCTGTCTGTGTCTCACCTGTCTCTCTCTCTCACCTGTCTGTCTCACCTGTCTGTCTCTCCACCTGTCTGTGTCTCACCTGTCTCTCTCTCTCACCTGTTTTTGTCTCACCTGTCTGTGTCTCACCTGTTCTCTCTCTCTCACCTGTTTTTGTCTCACCTGTCTGTGTCTCACCTGTCTCTTTCTCTCACCTGTCTGTCTCACCTGTCTGTCTCTCACCTGTCTGTCTCACCTGTCTGTCTCTCACCTGTCTGTGTCTCACCTGTCTCTCTCTCTCACCTGTTTTTGTCTCACCTGTCTGTGTCTCACCTGTCTCTCTCTCTCACCTGTCTGTCTCACCTGTCTGTCTCTCACCTGTCTGTCTCACCTGTCTGTCTCTCACCTGTCTGTGTCTCACCTGTCTCTATCTCTCACCTGTTTTTGTCTCACCTGTCTGTCTCACCTGTCTGTCTCTCACCTGTCTGTGTCTCACCTGTCTCTCTCCTCTCACCTGTTTGTGTCTCACCTGTCTGTCTCTCACCTGTTTTTGTCTCACCTGTCTGTGTCTCACCTGTCTGTCTCTCACCTGTCTGTGTCTCACCTGTCTCTCTCTTTCACCTGTTTTTGTCTCACCTGTCTATGTCTCACCTGTCTGTGTCTCACCTGTCTCTCTCTCTCACCTGTCTGTGTCTCACCTGTCTCTCTCTCTCACCTGTTTGTGTCTCACCTGTCTGTGTCTCACCTGTTCTCTCTCTCTCTCACCTGTTTTTGTCTCACCTGTCTGTGTCTCACCTGTCTCTCTCTCTCACCTGTCTGTCTCACCTGTCTGTCTCTCACCTGTCTGTCTCACCTGTCTGTCTCTCACCTGTCTGTGTCTCACCTGTCTCTCTCTCACCTGTTTTTGTCTCACCTGTCTGTGTCTCACCTGTCTCTCTCTCTCACCTGTCTGTCTCACCTGTCTGTCTCTCACCTGTCTGTGTCTCACCTGTCTCTCTCTCTCACCTGTTTGTGTCTCACCTGTCTGTCTCTCACCTGTTTTTGTCTCACCTGTCTGTGTCTCACCTGTCTGTCTCTCACCTGTCTGTGTCTCACCTGTCTATGTCTCACCTGTCTGTCTCTCACCTGTCTGTGTCTCACCTGTCTGTGTCTCACCTGTCTCTCTCTCTCACCTGTTTTTGTCTTACCTGTCTGTGTATCACCTGTCTGTCTCTCACCTGTCTGTGTCTCACCTGTCTGTGTCTCACCTGTCTCTCTTTCTCACCTGTTTTTGTCTCACCTGTCTGTGTATCACCTGTCTGTCTCTCACCTGTCTGTGTCTCACCTGTCTCTCTCTCTCACCTGTTTGTGTCTCACCTGTCTGTCTCTCACCTGTTTGTGTCTCACTTGTCTGTCTCTCACCTGTCTGTGTCTCACCTGTCTCTCTCTCTCACCTGTTTTTGTCTCACCTGTCTGTGTCTCACCTGTCTCTCTCTCTCACCTGTCTGTCTCACCTGTCTGTCTCTCACCTGTCTGTCTCACCTGTCTGTCTCTCACCTGTCTGTGTCTCACCTGTCTCTCTCTCTCACCTGTTTTTGTCTCACCTGTCTGTCTCACCTGTCTGTCTCTCACCTGTCTGTGTCTCACCTGTCTCTCTCTCTCTCACCTGTTTTTGTCTCACCTGTCTGTGTCTCACCTGTCTGTCTCTCACCTGTTTTTGTCTCACCTGTCTGTGTCTCACCTGTCTGTCTCTCACCTGTCTGTGTCTCACCTGTCTCTCTCTTTCACCTGTTTTTGTCTCACCTGTCTATGTCTCACCTGTCTGTCTCTCACTCATGTCTGTGTCTCACCTGTCTGTGTCTCACCTGTCTCTCTTTCTCACCTGTTTTTGTCTCACCTGTCTGTGTATCACCTGTCTGTCTCTCACCTGTCTGTGTCTCACCTGTCTCTGTCTCTCACCTGTTTTTGTCTCACCTGTCTGTGTCTCACCTGTCTCTCTCTCACCTGTTTGTGTCTCACCTGTCTCTCTCTTTCACCTGTTTTTGTCTCACCTGTCTATGTCTCACCTGTCTGTCTCTCACCTGTTTGTGTCTCACCTGTGTGTGTCTCACCTGTCTCTCTCTCTCACCTGTTTTTGTCTTACCTGTCTGTGTATCACCTGTCTGTCTCTCACCTGTCTGTGTCTCACCTGTCTCTCTTTCTCCCTGTTTTTGTCTCACCTGTCTGTGTATCACCTGTCTGTCTCTCACCTGTCTGTGTCTCACCTGTCTCTCTCTCTCTCACCTGTTTTTGTCTCACCTGTCTGTGTCTCACCTGTCTCTCTCTCTCACCTGTCTGTGTCTCACCTGTCTCTCTCTCTCTCACCTGTTTGTGTCTCACCTGTCTGTCTCTCACCTGTCTGTGTCTCACCTGTCTCTCTCTCTCACCTGTTTTTGTCTCACCTGTCTGTGTCTCACCTGTCTCTCTCTCTCACCTGTCTGTCTCACCTGTCTGTCTCTCACCTGTCTGTCTCACCTGTCTGTCTCTCACCTGTCTGTGTCTCACCTGTCTCTCTCTCACCTGTTTTTGTCTCACCTGTCTGTGTCTCACCTGTTTTTGTCTCACCTGTCTGTGTCTCACCTGTCTCTCTCTCTCACCTGTCTGTCTCACCTGTCTGTCTCTCACCTGTCTGTGTCTCACCTGTCTCTCTCTCTCACCTGTTTGTGTCTCACCTGTCTGTCTCTCACCTGTTTTTGTCTCACCTGTCTGTGTCTCACCTGTCTGTCTCTCACCTGTCTGTGTCTCACCTGTCTATGTCTCACCTGTCTGTCTCTCACCTGTCTGTGTCTCACCTGTCTGTGTCTCACCTGTCTCTCTCTCTCACCTGTTTTTGTCTTACCTGTCTGTGTATCACCTGTCTGTCTCTCACCTGTCTGTGTCTCACCTGTCTGTGTCTCACCTGTCTCTCTTTCTCACCTGTTTTTGTCTCACCTGTCTGTGTATCACCTGTCTGTCTCTCACCTGTCTGTGTCTCACCTGTCTCTCTCTCTCACCTGTTTTTGTCTCACCTGTCTGTGTCTCACCTGTCTCTCTCTCTCACCTGTCTGTGTCTCACCTGTCTCTCTCTCTCACCTGTTTGTGTCTCACTTTTCTGTCTCTCACCTGTCTGTGTCTCACCTGTCTCTCTCTCTCACCTGTCTGTCTCACCTGTCTGTCTCTCACCTGTCTGTCTCACCTGTCTGTCTCTCACCTGTTTGTGTCTCACCTGTCTGTGTCTCACCTGTCTCTCTCTCTCACCTGTCTGTCTCACCTGTCTGTCTCTCACCTGTCTGTGTCTCACCTGTCTCTCTCTCTCACCTGTTTGTGTCTCACCTGTCTGTCTCTCACCTGTTTTTGTCTCACCTGTCTGTCTCTCACCTGTTTTTGTCTCACCTGTCTGTCTCTCACCTGTTTGTGTCTCACCTGTCTGTGTCTCACCTGTCTGTCTCTCACCTGTCTGTCTCTCACCTGTTTTTGTCTCACCTGTCTGTGTCTCACCTGTCTGTCTCTCACCTGTCTCTCAGCTTCCAGAGGTCTTACTTTGGTCCAAGGAGCAGAACGAGGAGAGGAGTCCTCACCTGACCGAGTTCACTCAGCACTTCAACAACGTTTCCTTCTGGTGAGGAAAGGCTGGTTCTGGTTCTGGTTCTGGTTCTGGTTCTGGTTCTGGTTCTGCTGGGTCAGTCCAGCAGAGCTCCGCTGTGTGTGACCTGTGACCTCTGACCCCCAGGGTGCGCTCCGTGGTCATCCTGCAGGACAAAGCTCAGGACAGAGAGAAGCACCTGCTGAAGTTCCTGAAGGTGATGAAGGTAAGCGGTGAGGACGAGGACGGTGTCCCCCTGTTGTCCAGCTGGTGGACGTGTCTCTGCTGTGTCTCCGCAGCACCTGAGGAAACTCAACAACTTCAACTCCTACCTGTCCATCCTGTCCGCCCTGGACTCCGCCCCCCTGAGACGGCTGGACTGGCAGCGCAGCACGGCAGAGGTACCTGTCCTCACCTGTCCCCTCACCTGTCCCCTCACCTGTCCCCTCACCTGTCCCCTCGCCTGTCCTCGCCTGTCCTCACTGTCCCCTCGCCTGTGATCACCTGTACCCTCACCTGTCCTCACCTGTCCTCACTGTCCCCTCACCTGTCCTCACCGTCCCCTCGCCTGTCCTCACCGTCCCCTCACCGTCCCCTCGCCTGTCCTCGCCTGTCCTCACTGTCCCCTGTGTCTTCCAGAGCTTGGAGGACATGTCCTCGCTCATCGACAGCTCGTCGTCCTTCAGGTCGTACCGCGCGGCGCTGGCGGAGGCGGAGCCTCCCTGCATCCCGTACCTGTAGGTTCACCTGCGGCGGCTGGCTTGGCGTCGCCGTGACGACGCGTCTAACTGCTGTCCTCCGCCTGCAGGGGGCTGATCCTGCAGGACCTGACCTTCGTCCACCTGGGGAACCCCGACACCCTGACCGGGTCACAGGGGTCAAAGGTCAACTTCTCCAAGTGCTGGCAGCAGTTCAACATCCTGGACACTTTGAGGGGCTTCCAGAGGGAGTGAGTGCATCCAACCCGCATCCAACCACCATCCAACGCGCATCCAACCCGCATCCAACCCGCATCCATCCACCATCCATCCACCATCCATCCACCATCCAACCCGCATCCAACCCGCATCCAACCCGCATCCAACCCGCATCCAACCCGCAACCAACCCGCATCCAAACCACCATCCAACCCCATCCAACCCGCATCCAACCCGCATCAACCGCATCCAACCCGCAACCAACCCGCATCCAACCCGCATCCAACGCGCATCCAACCCGCAACCAACCCGCATCCAACCACCATCCATCCACCATCCAACCCGCATCCAACCCGCATCCAACCCGCAACCAACCCGCATCCAACCCGCATCCAACGCGCATCCAACCCGCAACCAACCCCATCCACCACCATCCATCCACCATCCAATCCCGCATCCAACCCGCATCCAACCCGCAACCAACCCGCATCCAACCCGCAACCAACCCGCAACCAACCACCATCCATCCACCATCCATCCCCATCCATCCACCATCCAACCGCATCCAACCCGCAACCAACCCGCATCCAACCCGCAACCAACCCACAACCAACCACCATCCATCCACATCGCATCCAACACCACGCACCTCCAACCCGCATCCAACCCGCATCCAACCACCATCCAACCCATCCACCCATCCAACCCGCATCCAACCCACATCCAACCCGCAACCAACCACCATCCATCCACCATCCATCCACCATCCAACCCGCATCCAACCCGCATCCAACCCGCATCCAACCCGTATCCAACCCGCATCCATCCACCATCCAACCCGCATCCAACCCGCAACCAACCCACATCCAACCCGCATCCAACCCGCATCCAACCCGCATCAAACCCGCAACCAACCCGCATCCAACCCGCATCCAACCCGCATCCAACCCGCAACCAACCCGCAACCAACCCGCATCCAACCACCATCCATCCACCATCCAACCCGCATCCAACCCACATCCAACCCACAACCAACCCGCATCCATCCACCATCCAACCCGCATCCAACCCGCATCCAACCCGTATCCAACCCGCAACCAACCACCCTCCATCCACCATCCAACCCGCATCCAACCCGCATCCAACCCGCATCCAACCCGCAACCAACCGCATCCAACCCGCATCCAACCCGCATCCAACCTGCATCCAACCACCATCCATCCACCATCCATCCACCATCCAACCCGTATCCAACCCGCAACCAACCCGCATCCAACCACCATCCATCCACCATCCAACCTGCATCCAACCCGCATCCAACCCCCAACCAACCCGCATCCAACCCGCATCCAACCCGCAACCAACCCGCAACCAACCCGCATCCAACCACCATCCAACCCGCATCCAACCACCATCCAACCTGCATCCAACCACCATCCAACCTGCATCCAACCACCATCACCATCCAACCCCCATCCAACCACCAACCATCCACCATCCAACCTCCATCCAACCTGCATCCAACCACCATCCAACCACCACCACCATCCAACCACCATCCATCCACCATCCAACCACCATCCAACCTGCATCCAACCCGCATCCATCCACCATCCAACCACCATCCAACCCCATCCATCCCTGTGTTGTCTGTGTCCCTCCAGGCGCTACTCTCTGGCGCGGGATGATGACATCATGTCGTTCTTTAATGACTTCGGCGATCACCTGGCAGAAGAAGCTCTGTGGGAGCTGTCTCTGAGGATCCGCCCCCGGAACGCTCCACGAGCCAATCAGAGATGAGCTGTGGAGGAGCAGCGGCCAATCGGGATGCCACTGGGCTTGATGGACCTGGTTCTGACCAGACTGGACCAGTACTGGGAGAACCGTGTCAGAAGGGGGGGTGGCGTTTTTTCCACCGGTTCCACCTGGTTCTGCTCCAGAGTCCAGTCAGCCTGCTGACCTCTGACCTCTGATCAGTTAGAACCAAACAGCAGCTCTGCTGAATCTCAGGTATTTGTTCCTTCAGCTCAACCATCAGCGACCCGGGTACCAGGAGGTTCTGTTTCCTGAAAGGTTGGAGACACCTGGAGCCACCTGGAGACGTCTGGAGACACCTGGAGACGCCTAGAGACGTCTGGAGACACTTGGAGCCACCTGGAGACACCTGGAGACGTCTGGAGACACCTGGAGACGTCTGGAGACACCTGGAGACGCCTAGAGACGTCTGGAGACACCTGGAGACGTCTGGAGACACCTGGAGACGTCTGGAGACACCTGGAGACGCCTAGAGACGTCTGGAGACACCTGGAGACGCCTAGAGACGTCTGGAGACACTTGGGGCCACCTGGAGACACCTGGAGACGTCTGGAGACACCTGGAGACGCCTAGAGACGTCTGGAGACACCTGGAGACGCCTAGAGACGCCTAGAGACGTCTGGAGACACCTGGAGACGCCTAGAGACGTCTGGCGACACTTGGAGACACTTGGAGACGTCTGGAGACACCTGGAGACGCCTAGAGACGTCTGGAGACACCTGGAGACGCCTAGAGACGTCTGGAGACACCTGGAGACGCCTAGAGACGTCTGGCGACACTTGGAGACACTTGGAGACGTCTGGAGACACTTGGAGACGCCTGGAGACGCTCACTAATCGTTTTTCTGAATTCATGACTTGAGCTCAGACTTAGATGAATAAAGTCGACCCAGATTGATCTGCTGTCTGTCCATCACAGGAACGGACTGGTTAGTGACATCATCAGGTGAAGGTCATGTGACCCGGTTTGATTTGTTTGGCTGCGTTTCCTCTGAGGAAGGAGATGAACTCATAAACTGAATAATGAATATAAATGAGATAATGGACGTTTAGTGTTTTCAACATGGATTAATAATAAACACTATGAACAGATGTAACTAGAATATGAGTCTATTGACAGCCTGTCTCACACCAGCAGGTCCAGGTGGCCCCATGTGGGGGAGGAGGGCTGATGTATGGGACCCATATGATATACGGGTATTATGGGACCCATACATCAGCCCTCCTCCCCCACATGGGGCCACCTGGACCTGCTGGCTGGGATTAGAATGAAACGAAGCTGAAGAGACGCCATGTTTAATAAAGCAGCTGCTCCAACAAACGTTTCAAATCGTTTCTGCATAATAAAGACCAAACCAGATCTGAACCCCCCTCACAGATATACATGTCTAGATCTGCAGCATCTAGATCAGATCCTCCGTTCTGTCCACATAACCAGGTTATTAAAACATCTGCAAAATGAAGAAGAAAATCTACAGGAAGTTTTTTATTGAAAACGGAAAAATAAAACCGCCAGGTGGCGGTAATGAGCCGTTGTCTTGGTTACATCAGCTACAAAACGAGAAGAAGAAGAAGCGGCCGGTCTGCAGCTGCAGAGACGGGACCAGCCGAACCGGTACCTGGATGACGTCTGCAGGAGAGCCGCGAGCAGGACTAAAGGCAAGTCTCGCGAGAGTAGAAAGCTGACCCGGCAGGACCGGACCGGTCAGAAAGAACCGGTTCGGTTCAGGGACCACAGTACTGATCCGGCTCAGAACGGAACCGGTTTCTAAAGTTCGGTTTTCACTCCGAGTTCTTCGGAGTGATGAGGTTCTGGTTCTGCTGGTTGACGGTAATGGTTCGGAACCTTTCAGGCGCCAGCGATGCTGCAGCTGCAGCTGCC